>JAITYZ010001822.1:0-12617 GCA_027744595.1 Paronellides praefectus | reverse complement strand
TTCTATTGTGGCTGGTATCAAAGAAAGTACAAAAGTTTATAATTTGAACCATATTTGTCGTTTTTAGGAACAAATTTGCATGTCTCCATTTATTAAAATCTCCCAAAATAATAAGACCAGGTGATACATACTTACGACAGATATTTTCGTAGGCATGTAGCAAGCATTTATATAATTGGGACTGAACAGCATTTGAGCTACTAGGAGGCACATAAACACAAACTATTGCAATGACTGATACAGACCTAGGCAGATAGCTTGGTCTTATTATTACACATGTTAATTCAAAATTTTTGCTATTATTAAATACATAATTATTAAATCTAGTGCACTGCAGCTTCTTAGAGACATAAATGGCAGTTCCACCACCATTACTATTTTCCCTTACGGTTTCAAAAAGATTGAAATTATGTAAATTTATGTCTTTGTTATGGTTAGCCCACGTCTCTGTAATAGCTAAAATATCATACCCTTGGCTTAGACCATTGAGAAAATCTAATTTATCATCATTTAAGGAACATGCATTTGTATATGCATGCTTTGGATGCATGTTACAAAGCTAGACTCGTTGCATTATTTACTTATTGATATCGCCAATGATGTGCAAAAAAATAACATTATAGTAAGTAGGTAGCAATTTAGCAACGAATAATATTTTTTTCAGCCTTTTTACATTATCAGGCATATTTATAGGTATGCATGTATACACGTGGAACACATCGTGATAATATTTAGCAACCACAAAAAAAGTTGAAGCACAAAGACTACCGAAGTAATATCAAAAGAAATAAAAGTAGTAATAATAATAATAAGCAAACATTTTTACAGGGAGGAGGCAAGCACATCATAAGAGGTACTTTAGATTTCCTTATTGCGTATGTGCGTGCATACATGTACTCGCTCTTAAGTAACTATGATTCACTTAGACAATACGGAGACGGAGACCACACAACAAAGGTGTTTGACAAATTTTCCACAGTTACGGATAAATAGGCATACCTTTTATTTTTTTTGCAGTGTGACTCTAACAGTCCACATCTAAAAAGTATACAGGCAGGAGTGGTTGTGGCAGAAACAAAGGAAAGCGAGGGGAAAGGCAACGGGAGAAAGCAATTCCCTACTACTCCGACCAGTTAAAGTGAACAAGGAGAAGAAAGAAAGACTAGAGAGTGGTTGTATAGCTAGGACATGGTAGCTTGGTCTGATCGGTCTCTTTTTTTTCTGGCTGGTATATAATATCTAGGTTTGGATAGAAGGTTTGGTTGGAAAGTCAAGCAGACAGAAGAAGGTAAGCAAGGGAGAAACATCATCGTGCAGAGCAGAGAGGACGGAAGACTACTACCTACTTTAACATTGCCCATTCAACTACCAACGTCAAAATCAAAGTAAACACAAAGGACGACAACGAGGACGACTTCTCGAGGAACACTAGACTTTTTTTATCACACTCACACAACAACACACACACACACGGGAGGAAACCACAAAAAGAGCTGTTACTCTTATCGCCTCAGAACCATATATACATTTTATATATTGACCACTCTTCTCATTTCATCATATTATTGTCACAGTACAATAACAACCAAAATAACAGTGTTGAACAAAAAAAAAGATAATTGAGACTTTCTTCACCTTTTCAATTTTCAAGTGAAATTTAGTGCTCGGTTCTATCAATATCATATAAATATCTTGCCATCAGACGCACCACTAAAAAACAGAACACGTAAAATACTACGTTGTTTCCTTCTTTGGACGGTATCTTAACCTAACCACTTAATCTTACCACGCAACCCAAAGATTTTTTTTGTTTCTGTACGACATACCTACGTAGGTAAGTAAAATACTTGCCATCATCAAACGTAAACAACTCACTCACCTCCCGCTAAAAAAAAGGCAATCCGACTCTCTTTTCTCGGCTCGGCAAACTAAATTTGCTCAAGGTAATAATTTCTTTTCTTTCTTCTTTCACGTTTGTCTTTATGCGTGTTTTTTGCATAATAACTTGTGTGTATGTAGTACAAAGTATGTTTGTCAGTATGTAAGTTTATTTTTGTGAATACAGCTTATTGTGTTTGAAAAAAACCGCCATTAAACTACCAACAAAAAATTACATTTTGTATTTTGGTGTAATTTTATTTCGTAAATATTTACATACTGCTACTATTCGTAAATGAACGGGGAATTTGAAATGTGCGAGGGAGTGAGTGAGAGAAAGCGAGACAAGAAAATTGTTCTGTATGTGTAAATATAATAAATAAACAAGAAAAAAGCTTGTCATGTCATCATTACTATCATTTTTGCTTGCAATCTCACAAAGCCCCATATAGATATACATATATTTATTTTCTCTTTCGACCATACTCAATATTGTTTAAGGCATATTATATTATGCTCCTTCTCTACCTGAACACTTTATTGCTCACGGTGTAAAACTGCTTTGGTCCTTCTGATGACAGTTTTTAGTAGTGACTCCAAGGCACGCTTCGATTAATTTCCCTTCTTTCCTCTGTGTGTCCAGAGTAATTTCTTTTGCAGTAAGTTTGAATTGTCTGGGTAGAAACTCGACAGTGCAGAAGAAGAAAAAAAACTTGTCTTTCTAGTTTAGTTGCTGTATTTGTAGTAGTGTTACTGCTGCTGCTGCTGCTGCTCATGATGCTACTACTACTATTCTACTTTGCTGGTTGCATTGTAAGGTTTTTCTATTGTGACAAGTTGTTCCAAGAAAATTGTAATGTATTCAGTTTGCATTATTTATTTACATAGCACTCCTCCTTTTCCACATTTTTATTTTGTTGTTGTCATTCCTCACTGTATTTCCCTCCGTCAACTTGTTTACTTGGGCTTCATCATATAGTAGCATGGTGTGTTGTACTAACAGTAAATTTTTAGTGTATTGTTATTTTCTAGAATGACACGAGTGACAAAACTAATTGTATTTTGTTTTGTGTCACAAATTTCCATCAGTTGTTGTTTCCTTCTTTTTTTTTTAAAGCCAGCCTCAACAAATGGCCTTCATTTTCTTGATTTGGTTTGGTTGTTGGAACATGCGAAAGCATACAAAGTTGTTTCAATGCACACTACTTGTTTTATATTCTATATATATTTTGGTAGGTAATATCTATGAGCTCCTTAAATTTTATATTGAAAGTATTATTGTTTCACTTGCATTACCTATGTATCTGTGTATTGCACATCTTCTCCTATTACCCATTGTTTGTCAACTTAAAATTGCTCAAGTCAACTTCATTTTGGATTGTGTGCTACTGCGTGCTTTGCAAGATTGTGGGGATGGATGATCAATTTCCTTTTCAAATTGAACCAAGCATGTTGATTTCGTATGAATATGTAGGCATATGTATCCATTTTCTATTCTTTACAACACACAGTCTCACAACCAACTCGTCTCTAATCCTGTTGAATTTTATTCATTTAATTGTTTCCAAGATATTATTCTGTCTCTCTTTCCTCTTCTTCTCCTGAGCTTTGTTGGTTCTCGGAGTAGCATTATCGCTTTTTACATTCCATCCTGCCACTCTGCGCGATTTTGCAGAAATACTACGTATTAAACTAAGAGCAGCATTAACAGCCATTGTTCTTCATCATACTGCTACTTTTCTGTTTACTTACTTGGAATAATTTCCCTCCGTCTTCTTAATATGAAATGTAACATTTTGCAAAATGAAGTAAGAAGATGTGGAGATCTGGAAATGATGCGAGGGCTTCCCTCTCGCATTCCAATTTCCATATCACATCATTTTATTATATATACCACACACTTTCCTATCTCTCTCTCTCTATTGCTTAAAGTGACAACAAGAATAATAGGGAACAAAGATGAAAATGGTAATGCTTTTTACTACTCAGTCAGTCAGTCCCATTTGTACTCGGTGTGTATAGGGGGATGTCTATCTCTCTGCTCGCCTCTTTGATGACTATTTGCTGAATTTACATTGTACGTAGTTCGTATCAAAAGTCATTTCGTGACTTCACCATTTTCGAAACTTTTGAACCAGTTCCGTATAGTACGAGATGCCGTGCATCCGCCTCAAAAACTTTTTTCAGGTTATTCGAAAATAGAGTACTGCAAATACCCTTTGAACAGTGCGAATTTACTCGAGCACGGACGTCTGGTTTTGAAAAAAACATGGTGATGATTTTTAAAGCTTAAAATCCCAAAGTATGATGAACGATGTCATACATCCAGCATACCATTCGATAGACTAGACTTTTTTCTATCCATTGATATGCTGAGTGAAAAATTTCCTTACCTATATTTTCTTTTATCGCGACACAAAGTCACGAAATTACTTTTGATATGACCTACGTACTCTCAAAAGAAAGGGAAGGAAAGTGACTGTTTGCCTTTTAAATGTATTCCAGTCGGATTTGGCAAAATTCAACAATATACCAATGTACATAGTATATAATATATACTATGTATATACACCACACACAAGCAACCAGACAGAGAACCGCCAACACTTTCAACATCCCAAAAAATAAAATATATACCTGTAAAAGAGTCTTACTTGCACTTGGCTTTTAAAGGCGAAAAGTAAAACTCTTGTTTTCTCTCTCTTTTATATCCACTCTCTTATGTACTTTTTAATCTCCAAAAACTGGCCAACAATTGAAAAAGGAAAAAGGAAGTGAGAAAAGAGGGAAAAGGATGAGCAAAATTTCACTCGAGCTGGTTTCCTGCAATACCACCACACAAGCGACAAACTGTACACTAAAATGCCACGACTATTGTTACCTCTTTCCTTTTAAGTGTCAGCCACGAAATAAAAACCTATTATTCCCCGACTCAAGCAAACCTACAAAAGACGTACCATTTACATTGAGCTTGCACTTATTCAAGCTGACTATATACAAAAGAATCTACACACACACACACAAAAACACGTTGAGAGTTTCTTGAACGACGCAAAATTTTAGCTACATTTTTTCCGTGAGAGTGCATAATGAGTGATACGACACAACTACAACAATATAATCGTGATATCTAAAAAAAAATTTATAGAGTGTGGTGGAGGAGGACAAAAAGCAGCGAAATTTGCCTGTACGAAAACTACGGATTTATCCGACAACGAAGCAACAGTATTATTACTATTATTATTACCATGTTTTCCTGCATGTATAGCCATAAAACAACAAGGAAAAAAACCATTCATAACGTACACACAGAGCCAAACGACTGTTGATAAAACAGTAAAAAGGGGCAGAAAAAAAGTAAGAAAAAAGGCAGGCTGAGAAGTTGACTGTAGGCAAAAGACTCTTTGATCAGTTCAGCGAACTGAACAAGTTAAACCTGAAAGAAAGTTTTAGTGGATGTACCAGGTAGAAAAAGTACGGACTCACTGGACTGGATACAATTACTCTTTTTTTTTTTTTTTTTAAAAAAAAGGAAATACAAGCAACGTTTATCCTGTAGCTTTATTCGTTGCTTTTTTTTCTTGACTCTGTCCAAGTCTCTCTTTCTCTCTCCATTTTTTTCTCTGTACGACATACTTGACGTAGTAAGATAGATGCTGTATTTGAAAGTATATATGGGCCACAATATAAAAGATAAGTATAAATAACGTCTGAATTACTGTAAGCCTAATGGCGAAAAAGGCGAAACAAGAGTAGCTCTGACGTTTCCCATTTCCACTCGTGCTTGCTTCTCCTTTAACAGTAACAATTACTGATATAACTGATATTAATAGGCTAGCGTGAAACCACAATAAAAACCGATACAAATAAAAACACAAATAAGTAGCAACAATAAGGAAAAGAATTAAAAGGATTGTAGGAGCAAAGAAAAAAAGGTATACAAGTCCAATGATGATGCCTCGAGCTTTCCCTTCCTTTTCTCTGAATGTGTTTCTGTCCATGTGTAAGAATGGAGTAATGTAATGTTCATGTAATGTTGACTCCCATGTCAATTGGTGATGAATGTTTGGACAACTACTTTGACCACTTTACCGTTGCAAGGATGAGATGGGACAAGTCTAGGAAATTGAGCAACTGATCAGAGGCGATATATCTGTACGGGGAACGCCCACTACTGGGATTTTTCAGAAAAAATAGGCAGTAATGAACTGTGAAACAGTATCATTTCAGGGATTTTTCCTTGTCATGATGACGTTGTTTCCAAACTACAATGCGAAACACTCGCTATATCCATTTCCCTCTGACACCATGTAGTAAGTCNACTTGAGTTTTTAATTACCAAATGGTACAAAAGCAGCTATACATATTCTGTGATCTGTGGCACACAGAGCAATGATAAAAGTAGAAAGTAGAATCCTACACTTTTAGGAAAGTAACCGATACAACTTCAAAGAGAGAGAGAGAGAGAGAGAGAAACGGATACGGCCGAATAATGAAATCAACTGAGAATCCTACAATCTTAAACAACTCATACTAATGTGACGTCTAATGTAACGGAATAAATTGGAGAAACTTGATCATATGACAAGGATGCTATCTTTCTTAGGTTGCTTGTCTTGTGTTTCCTTCCGCAAGATTTTATTACCATGCCTTTAATATAGTACAAAAACATGTGTATGCATACATATTAACATATTATTATGTACATTGTACATACACTCATATCAAGAAACATGGAGTAATAATAAAAATAAAAATAATAATACATATGTGCATCTATATATTTTTATGGAATTGCAGACATTTGTGGCAAGTCGTCGTTGCGAGGAAAAAGGCGGGAACACACACAGAGATAGGACAAAGAAGAGATTGCATTTTTAAATTGAAAACCTGCTGAGAGTTCAAGATTATTGTTTGCCTGTATACATCACTGTTGCTGCCATGGGGGTTAACCAGTCAGCCAAAAGAAAACATCACATTAAGGATGATGAAGAAGGTATGTTTCCAAAAACTTCTTATTTGCTTATTACTTTCTCCTTCACTACACTCCCCCTTGTTTCTCTTCAAGTATTCTTATATGGAAGTAGAACAACAAGCTGCAATAATAATAACACACATTACATTTTTCTACTTCAATGTAATCTTGTTAGCTTAAAAAAACGTATTTATGTAGACTAATGTGCTTTTCTACGTTTCATCTTCATCTTGAGCGTCTGCAAACAGCAGCAGCAGCAGGAGCGGTAGGATCATCAACATGAGTGGTATTATTAAATTGTACGTTTAGTTACTCTATAATGACACTTACACACACAACAGCATTCAAAGTATGAATGCGTGTTGTAGAGATAATATTAAAATGATATTTTCTCCCTTCCCTTTTTCACCCGCTTGCTTTCTCCTTCAGCAAAAAACATTGTGTACCTACTTATATTTGTGTACAAACAACACAACATTTTTATTTGTTTTTTTTCTGTATTTTTTTCCTCTTGCGTGTTGTAGAGATAATATTAAAATGATATTTTCTCCCTTCCCTTTTTCACCCGCTTGCTTTCTCCTTCAGCAAAAAAAATTGTGTACCTACTCATATTTGTGTACAAACAACACAGCATTTTTATTTGTTTTTTTTTCTCCCTGTATTTTTTTCTCTTCGCTATGAAAATATACATATTATTTTTTAAACTCGCGACATTTTCCACTCCAACAACAGCATAAAATCTTGGTTGTTACGCTACCCCAAAAGATGTAACTTGAATTAGCGTTCCAGAGTATGCCACTACTTTTGTACCTCTTCCTCTTCTCCTTCTCTCTACCAGCTTTTAAGCTTTTGCATGCGCTGAGAAGAAGATTGGTATAACAATAATAATATAATAATAATACCGTTCATCATAATTAAATTGCTTACATTTTATTGCCATCAAAAAAACAAGGAACAAAAAAGGAGGATCGAGTGTATGATAGAAGCAAAAACAAAAAAAAATATGTTGTTGTACGAGTGACCATTATACAGGTTTTTTTTTTTGTGCAGCTTGTTTTTTATTTGCCCTTTAGTGTACCAAAAATATCATTTCATGTCTTTTTATTTATCCCTTGGCTGTGTGCATGCATATATGTGATCTTTGCATCATGATGGTCACGACTCACGCCTAGCGAGTAAATATGACGACGCAAAGGACGCGAGTATAAATGATATACTGCGTATTATTTCATTCCGCATTTCATGAAGATGAATATAATATGTTGTTGTTGTTTTGTATATTTTGTATAAAAAGGTAGCAATTGCGAGTGTGTGTGTATTAGTGTTTTTGTATATGTGTGTTGAAAGATATGCCAAGAAAAAAAACCATTATCTTTTTATGAATGGAATTAATTCAAAAAAGCTTAAAAAAAGTGTTTGGAATGGGGAAAAGCAGAAGGATACATCATCTTGAATCCAAGAAACAAGAGTAGCATGTTTCCACAGAGGTTCAACTGAGAGCTATATTGCATATATGTATGCGTTCAACTTCATGCACTTTCATTGAAAAATCGGGTAAACGCGACAAGGTGCATTTGAAACAAGGTGTTTGTGTGCGTGAAGGTGTACATTGTATATAAATATACATATATTAAAACTGCGACTCAAGTAGGTTTACGGACATGCTTTAAAACTGATGTTATCACCATGTTTTTGCCTCTTTTCCATATTCGTGTTGATTATCAAAGAAAAGTAGGAGGATAGGACACACAGCCAGGCTCTTCTATAATTTGAATATTTACTTAACGCCTCAATTCACCTAGACCTAAGTCGCATGGGTCAAATCAATGAATAGTACCTTTGTTGATGCTTATTCTTGTATGCATAGGTAAAAGCTGAACACTTTGTCTTCTCCTCTCTCTCTCTCTCACTCTTTATCTTGTTTCTCTCTGCCAGGAAGAAACATCCAAGATAGCAAAGAATGGAGAGAGAAAGATAGAGAGAGAGAGAGAGAGAGTGAGTCCGTGAAAATAAAAAGCCACTGGTGTTACTTAGGTTGTGGTGGTCTCTCTGCGTGTCTTGTGTCTTCCAATACCAATAAAAGCCTATCTATCAGGTATTCTATCACTTTGTGAATGTGTCTGGAGTATAGTGGGAGCACATATATAGGATTAGCAGGCCAGGATCCTCCTAACGGTGTTCCTGTAATCCCCTCGCTTGTCTGTGTGTACCTTCCCAATATCTGATCACGTTTGCTTTGTTTGCTTTACTTTCCCTCTGTCGTTACTTTCATATGATCCACACAAAAACGCATGCATTTTTTTCTCTCTCCATTGTTTCAGCTTGTTATTATAGTTTCGTAATATACAGCTGGATACACAATACTAATATATATATAGAGGGTATCAGGAAAGCATGTACGTTCCCTATCATCATCCCTTTAAACATAAACAATAAAAATAAAAGGTGGAACGGAGAATAGAGAAAGTAAGCGGAGCGTAAATACAAAACCAAGAGAAAAAAAAGAAAAGGCAATACGAATAGCCAAAAGTATGTAGTGTCGTTATACAAGCTATATTTTTTTGTTCATCTCTCTCTCTCTCTTTCCAGCACTATCTTTAGAAATAGTAAGCAAGTAAGATATATAGTGGTTATTACAGACACTGAAGACAATTCATCTGATAAAGCCTACTTTCCATTCCGCATTCCCTATCAGTAGAGTCTTTCCGTATGGCCGGTGCACCATCTCAAATGGCCGTTGCACGTAACAACTATACTAACTTGGCTTCTAAAATTCATGGGTTCCACTCTCTTTCTTCATATAAAACACATTGTATGCTTTTATACTATAGCATAAAAGTATATAGGTATATTGGTATATACATTTATATAGTTCAGTGAGGCACATGGTTACAAAATCTGTTGTCTTCAAATCTTGCAAGCTTCTTTCAAACATATAATCATGTCCCTCTGTTATTCTTCTTTTCTAATGTTAAACAGCAATGAAGTTGTATAAAAATAAGTGGATATACCATGTTGGAGTATATATATTCACGTCAGATTTTTCATAAATATATTATAGTTGGGAAAAAATAAAATTATTATTGACTTATTGAAAATGGCATTATTTATTTTTCCACAGTTCCCATGTATCTGGTTAAATTATGCCTTCATTTGATTTAGGTGAGATGGAAAAAAAACAAGCGCAGTGTTAACATTATCACCATTTCCATCATCATCATCATCGTCTTCTCTACCCAAAGGATAGTGTGAAAGCATTATATATATCTTGTATTATATATCCATAAAAAATCGTACAATGACTACGACTATACACATTACAATCTCTTATACAATCACCACTCGTGAATATATATAATGTATGTATATGTATTTGTACATCCAATTTACATATATGCTTTTTGTTAGACATTTAGTATTATTACTTTATTCCATTTCCACTGATGGAACATGAAAAGTACTCCTTCTTTCTATTGTGTTGAGTTTCACTTTCTTTCTTTTTCTTCTCCCTCTCCCTTTCTAGAAGCTCTATTTTGTACAAAAAAATGCAGCTGTATTTTCCTTTAATATCAAATTTTTCCCTTACTTTCTGCGTATCTTCTCCTCACTTTTGATATTTTTTACTTGATTTGCTCACGTCTTGAGCATTTTCACACCTGTGCTGGGATAAAAATAATAGGATTTGAATCATGTGCAACTTACATATACACTTGCATAATATATCTACGAGTATGCTATACATACATACATATATAACGATCCAAACTTCAACCCACCTACCTACCCACCTGAGGGTGTTGGAAGGAAAGACTAAAAAAGATGAGTGGATGAAGAATATGAAAAAAATAACAGCTTTCACATTACATTTTCATGTTCTTCCGTACCCTTTTTGTCTTGTTGCTGATGATCGTGAAAAATAGGATGAGTCTTGCACAGAACAGGGAGCATCAATCTTTCAATGATAAAAGACATTAGAAAGCTGTGTGTAATCGCAAGATAACATTTCTCACTCATTTTAAAGCGTGTTCCAGTCAGGACAGGGGAAAATAAGAATTTATTTATTTTACGTAATATATGGGCTAAAAAGTTAAACGGTTGAACAAGACTTGGACCATCATTATTATTATTATTATAATCAGCAACATCGGCTTTTTGGCACAGGGAGTTATTATCTTGGTTTTATAGCCTTAAAGATTTCCTGTTGGTGGTAGTCTTCCAACTAGTAACTGTGAATACCAAAAGCCATACGCGTGTTAAGCTTCGTATAAAACGCTGTAAGGGAAACTTTTTGCTGTCGGTTTTTAGCTTTTAAAAAAGTAATAAAGGAAACCGGAAGGAGATATTTTCCAACAGATTAACCCTATTTTGATAGAGTTTTTGCACAATCTTGATTGTGCTAATATGATTAAGATGGGAGCAAATGGAAATGTATCTTGATTATGTGTCATGTTGTCAAAAAATGGCGCCGCAACTGATTGTAAAAAGATCACAGAAATGAACGCTTAAAAGTGATAACCTGCTCATGTTAGTATGTGTGTTTAGCAAGCTTTAAGGAATTTCCTACTTTATTTTAACTAGATGAAAGGAATAAGAACAATTTCTAATCTGATCGCTATGGAACATGTGATATAATAAATGACTTGACAAAAATTATCATCAGGCTACTTATACTTTGACTACCTATTTCAATAATATATAGAGTAGCCCATTCAAATGTATATTAAGAGATTATGATATGTCTTGTATATCCCTGCATGTCCTCTATACTTATTTTGCTTTTTATATACCAAAGTATAAGTTTAACATTTGCGTATATGTTTATATTCAACCACAACTTCAACTTGCCTTTTCTTGGGTGGATGTCTCCAGGCAATAATACACTGACTCGCAAAAGTCATCCACACACTCGTATAATTTTGATCTTTTATCCAGAAAGAGTAGAGTAGCAGAATAGATGGATGATAACAAGTGACACATATTCACAATTCAATGGCTACGCCAGATGTAAGTATATCCTCTGAAAATTTGTAAGAATATTTGTGGCTTATCCCATCATTTTTTTTCCTTTTCACATGCTTTCCCCATTTTTTCTCGCTCCATCTCTCTTTCTACTCTTCTTGGTAATATGAATTCCAACCATTTTAAGACATTTTACTTCCTTGCTAGGTTTCCAGGAAGACAAGGTCTTTAATACGCTGTAGCGTGCATCTAATGGATTTTGGCAGAGTGTGAATGCATATATATAAGTGTGGTTTCCTAAAAAAAATGAAGGTTGTGTTGAAATATCTAAGAAATGAAAAGGAACCTCATAAATAGATATAGA
Source organism: Paronellides praefectus (assembly GCA_027744595.1). Taxonomy (NCBI): domain Eukaryota; kingdom Metazoa; phylum Arthropoda; class Collembola; order Entomobryomorpha; family Paronellidae; genus Paronellides; species Paronellides praefectus. The sequence goes on along the minus strand of JAITYZ010001822.1, from coordinate 441 downwards.
GTGAGAGGACGCGAGACAGACAGTCTTGGGCACTCGTAGAGACAGCAGAGGGGAAAAGGGAGAAAGTGTGTGTGCTGGGAAGAGGGAGAAAGTCATGCGAAGCATGAAGCTCAAACCGAATACTTCATACGTGATGATATGATATTAAATCCATCTCGAATCACTAAAGTGGAAAAAGGAAGGGAAGGATTATTCGTGTCGAATCAGATTATTCATTACAACAAGGCATTCTCCTTCTCCTCATCATGAGCTCCTTCAAGATGAAGCTTCAACACTCTTTCTTGTCTCTTGCGGGCATTATCATTCCATTGCATCACACCTCACACATACATTATATCCCGCTGCTGTCTGTTTGTTTTATTGAGAAGGGGGCAGGCAGGCATGGCGCAAGGAATTCCTCATCAGCGAAACTTGAAATTTCTGATTTTACCAAATGCTACA
>JAITYZ010001821.1:0-26787 GCA_027744595.1 Paronellides praefectus | reverse complement strand
CATAATTTTTTATTTAATTATTATATAATATGAATATTTTTAATTTACTCTTACGTACAAAATGCTGCAATCAATTTTGACTTTTTAAATGTATTTTTCTCCATACATAAATATATGAATAAAAAATGGCCTTTCTAAATGGATAACCATCTAAATACTATGCGGTTTGTACATATATACATATACATATTTAATAGATGCACAAGTAAAAAATTGGTAAAATAAGTGAGTCAATATCAAATGTCACTGTTGAGAGTCAGCTATTTAGTCAAGTATAACAATATTAATTATTGGGCTAAGCTTTTATTCGGACATTTTTAGCATTTTGCTTATTTTATTACTTTTTTGTGAAACTGAAAAGTATCATTTTCTGTGCCAAATTTCAGTAAATTAGTTGTTTCCTCTTTACAAGTTGATATAAAACTTTTTCATTTAAACATTTTTGTATGCATCTCAAACAACTTCAAACATTTCAAAGCCAGAAAAGATTACATATTAGGTGGGCATATATATTTTTTGAGTTTAAGGAGAGCTATCTGTCTGTATGCACAACATTTTTCACTTTGTAACTTCACATTTATTTTCACAGACTGACACCACATGACCCTCAAATGTTATGTCGTGTGTCATTCATTTCAATTTATATAAATTAGTAGCATTGCTCATTTAATGGTCATGTCATGTATGAAACTTTCACGTTTGATTATTTGGGAGGAGGGGGTTAGCGATCAATTTTTACTTTTGAAATTTAATTTGCTTATTTACCTACCAAAATTATCTGCATATAAATTGTTCTTCGAGCTTATGGAAATTCATCAGTTCCAGAGATCTTCCAAGTACACCAACACATCCATTCAGCAGTTATATTCAATCTTCTTTGGGAATATCATCAAATATCCTAAAAAATGAAATTCACCGGAGTTGTCGCAATTTTCCTCATAATTGGAATGCTATTTGCATTTGCTAACGCTGCTGGAATAGAACCTGCTGCTGGCTATTCCGCAGTAGTAGAGGATGATTCTGCTGGCGATGAAGCTTGCGAGTGCCCCGGTGCTAGTTCCCCGGTATGTGGCACTGACAGGAACACATATTCAAATCAGTGTTTCCTTGATTGTCAAACCAAAATGGATTCTGGTAAGGTTTTTTCTTTTAAATAGTAATTACTGAAAATCGTGCTGTATATATTTTTCAATTTTATTAAAATTGCATGGAGCTTTGTTGTTGGAAGTTGGAATTTAAAATGTTTTTTTGTGGTTTCGTAGGTGTGAGATATGCTAAAGAAGGGCCATGCTGAACATTCCAACTACCATCATTTCCTTTCATCACAAATTATATGAAAAAATACAGGAATATAATTTAAAATTTACACTACATTTAATAAAATATTGGAACAATAATGAAAATTAAAGTTTGATTATTTGATGAACCGAAAAGTCAACTCTGCACAAATTCTATTCATTTTCATCGGCATGAATCCCTCTTCCTACATGTACATGAAAAATATCCAACAACAGTGAACAGGAAAATATATTTTAGCACCATTCATCAATGATAGTATATTTTTTTATAAATTCAATTGATTTTTCGCCGTATCGTAGTCATGATTTAGTATGAATTTTGTGCGAAACATGACAATATGACAAAATGTCTCCTGTCTGACACTAAACACTCTCAATCAACCGAAAAATACATGCATGGATTTATCGTCAACGACAGTCATTCAAAGCACAAATTTAATATTCTAGGCATACAATCACAAGCTAAATAGGAAATGCCAGGTAAACATTTCTGTTTTTGTTGTTTTGCATTTCAACGACGAATTAAAAGCATCTGTCACCGTATTCTGCTTTGCTTGTTATTTGTCACATTGTTGTGTAAATTATTAATACATCTAATAAATATCATAAAAAATCCTCTCATACGTGAAAACGTGGATAAAGTTACGTCGTATGACGAGAGAAAAATATTAGTAGGAATATATGTTTTAATGTGAATTTTGAAGCGATAACAGTTTCATCAGCTTTAGCTTTGTAGCATTTTAGGGTTTTACCTATCAATTAAAATTAAAATTATCATATTAAAATTAGCAAAATATACAACAGAAATAGAATTCAGGAAGAATATATCATTTACTCAAAGTTTTAGATCAGTGATCTGAGATCACCAATCACAGCACTGCGAGTTTTGGTGTAATTAGTTACTAATTTAAATACGGGGTATGATTTATTACTAACGTAATATTTTGGCTGACACATCAAATCAGTTTTGTGAGTAGGTCTGCTATATTTAGGAAATTGCAACTGAAAACCGGTATCATTATCTGCTCGATTCATGTTACATTTAGTCAATTTTGAATTTTGATTCAAAGGCAATAATAAAATTTATTTCACTGCAAAGGACAAAGTCTTTTAGGCAATACGACACATGTCATTTAGCAAGGTAAACATGAAATATATATAAATCTAGATATATTATAAGTGTTAATTAGTTAATTTTACTCCAAGACATGCTTTAAGCAAATACATATGGACCATATGATATGATTAACTCAGTTAGGTACGTGTCACAATGTTTTATTAAATAAAGTTTACAAAAGAAAAACTTGGTATAAAATATCTATAGAATTTATTCTGGAAAATTGGTTCAGATGAATCATCAAATTGGTAATTACCAGCTGAATACATTATTGGTGATGGGGAAGTTTTAAAATTGGATAAACTAATGCGTGCCATGTCATACATAAATACACATGTTATTCATTGCCAAGTTGACAACAACGCTGCTTGGCTTTGTGCCTTTGTTCCTATCGAATCTACCAGCAGAAATACTAAAGAATGAAAAGTGACATACTTCTTTTTCCCATTTCTGTTCAGTTTCCGCTCTACGTATTTCCCAGCATTGCTTGCTGTTGTGGCGTATTCATTGCAGTTAACCGTGTAACCTCTACCAACTCTGCTGGATGATCGTGCAGTGATAATAATGACATCAACATCATCGTATCATCCTTTTTATTATGCAATTTATGCTAATTACACGTTCATCTCGATTCTTCCAAGCTTTAATTTTTTAATGTTATTCTGCCGATATAGCTACCTGCCTGCCGAACTACGTCATTAGCATAACGATTACCTTGTACTTTTTATTGCTTACAATATTTTTACTTACGTGTTGTCGTATGTACCTATGTAGGTATATATACTACCGGTTTTTTGTTCTCTATTTAAATATACATATTATCAATGACCTAAGTAAAAAAGTTAATATTTTGTATATATAAACCCAACGATTAAATTCGGTTTTAGCATCAGTCGTAAAAATCTCTGTCACAAGCGAAAATAAAAGTATTTTGGTTTACACTTCAAAATTTTAATTTGAAAAATTAAGCAAATTATCATGAAATTCTTTGGAATTTTTGCGGTGATCCTCCTCATTGGAATCACTTACACTCCGGAAGCAAGTGCTCAGTGCATGTGTACCTTTGTGCACGACCCGGTGTGTGCGTCAAATGGGGTTACCTATTCTAACCAATGTGCATTTGATTGCCAGAAAGCAAATGACTCCAGTGAGTATAAAGTGCAAAACAAAAATTTATCATGATTAAAATATAAAAGAATTTAAAACTATTAATGGAAAATTATTTTATTTTGAATTCTAGCACTAACAGTCGTAAAGCAGGGTGAATGTTAACGAGCGCAGTTAAAATGGCGAGATGATGTTTGGAGTTATGACCCTCTTTTTTAAATAAAATTCATTTAATAGACCTTTTGTTATACCATCGGAATTTTTTACTTCCTTCTGTTTGCATAATGTATATATGTGCCTACACTTTTTGTATATTTGATTTTTGAGTCGAAAATAAATGAATTGTATCCAATGTAATTGTAATAAATCTATATAAAAATCATTAAATTCTGTCTCCTATAATGTGACTACCATTATTTGCATATCATCATCATTATCTATCTTGATAAGATCTATATTCTATTTTACAAATTTTACACTTACACATTTTATGAGTTCATTACAGCTTAATTATTTCGAAAAATAGATAAAGTGAGCATTTGATGAATAGAAACATTTCCAATTCCATTAAAGTTACAAAACGCAACTTGTGGTTTGTGGTGTGGATGAATTTGTGAATGCGCCGTACGAGTATGGACACTAACAACAGTGATGATGGGGATTGGGAATATATTTCGTACCGGAACCGGAAGCCAGTTCGTCATGCATTTGTGTTTTTAAGTGCGAGAGAAAAATTAAACCTAGTGAACATTATCACATCAGTATATGTAGTACAGTTAATAAAAAATCTATTACGTTTAAATTGAGTTAAGCTGGTAAAAGTATTAAATGACAGACTTGAACTTGAAATTTCCCAGAAATCAGACTCGTCGGGAAGTGTTATACTAATAATATAATGAGCTTTAGCCAAACTGGTAAGATGATGTCGGGTGTTTGGCCCTGGTTTTTAAATTAATTTTCATATATGTATGTATGTACTTCCTCCTTGTATACCGTTTAATGTTTAGTTTGTAGTTTGTATTGAAATGTTGAATGCAATCAATGAAATGAATCTATTAAAGTTTTTTTTTGTCAAATTATAAGCAATGAACTACTCTTTTTATTATTGCGATATGATAGATCTAAATTAGCATATAGCACCACAAATCAACATTCATGACCTTGTGATAAGTATATCACACTAGATATAAACTGTTAACGCGTAAGTACCTTAATATAATATTGTATGCATGTATAACATAAATAGGTAGTTAAAAATATATGCATCACAAAAACTCCAGGAAGTACGTTTAAAGCATAGGTACCCATTTTTCGTAACGCGGAGGTTGGCACATGGCACATATGTATATAAAACCGTTATAAATCAGGAAACTTTTATCAATTGCAAAATAGAGCTATCGTTTGTCGACACCGGTGCACTAGAATATTAGTAGTTTTTTTTAATTTTTCCTTTGTACATCCATTTCAAGCACTCTTCATAACTGTTTTGTTTTCAAATTCACAAGTGCAAAAATACACATTTCAAAATGAAAAAAATTGGAATTTCGTACACTGCTTTAATGCAACTCACTATAATTATTGTAGTGAGCATAGTTTTGATAAATTCAGTTTCTTCTGAGAAGACTGAAATGACAACGGACAAACCTGAGAATTGTGTATGTCCACTAAACTATTCTCCGGTATGCTCCTCGACTGGAGAGACCTATTCAAATATGTGCATGTTCAACTGTGCCAAGAAGACAAATCCCGGTAAGAAATTAACATTAATAAAATATAATGATTATTTAATTCTTATCAACTTTGTCAAGAACACTTGAATATTATTGGTATTTATAATTAGATATTTAAAAAATATTAAATAATTTTCATATGCTCGTTTGTTTTTTTTGCAGAATTGACTATTGTACAGGAAGACGAATGTGAATAATTTGCATTCTTTAGTTCTAAATATAAAGTTAATTCTGTTATCTTATTTTTAATTAAAACTGACAAGGAAATAAATGAAATTTTTACTATTTATGATGGATTCATTGTAACTTAGATTATTCGTTAGACCGATGTATTGTTTTGTTCACATTTGTTTGTCACACTTGTCTTTTTGTTTAATTTTGTAAATAAAAGCTAATTATTTAAAATATTTAAGAAATTTAGTTTGCCATAATTTACGCATTGGACAAAGTTTAATTTTTATCCTTGAATTACCAATGCATGCATCTAAGCTGTCACCAAATGTATAGCACTTAATATCATTGCTACTTGCTATCCCGTACATCTTAAAATCGAAACGTTTCGCGTTTCCATCAATTCATTTCCCTGGTTGGAGACTGCATTCAAGAACAAAGAACATTAATGCTTTCCATTCATTTGAATAATATCTCATTGTAGCAGAAACCCTGTAATTCGTTCGATTTTGAATGTTGGTGGAAAAATTTATTAAAATATTTCATTAAATTACGCAGTTGTCGGAGATTGTTTTTGATTGTAATTGAATTTTCCATTGTATTTGTATTATTGTGAAAAATGGGGAGAAAGTTGACATCAGAGCTCTTATCATTAAGAAGCTTGTAATATTCAAATGTACATTCAACATTATTATCTATTTTTGATTGCGAAAAGGTGAAACAAAGAAACAAAAAATTGAAAGCTAAAGTAATAATACACATGCGTTTTAGTTATATTTGATAACTATCAAGGTGATTATTTTAGATAGTCTGTCGTAGAGGTCAACTTCCGGTTGGAGGATCTATAAAAGGCGAGTCTCGAGAAAGTATCCAGTCATTCATTGGTCAGGCTTCCAAATTGTCGGTTGATAAGTTTGTTAGAAAATCAAACAACTACCGTAACTTTTCAGAACCTATTTCATACTTTTGAACCTAATTTTCAATTTCTGAGAATTCAAGAGATTTAAGATTACTCACATTCAGTGGTGAGGTGAGTGAACGGGAATTCAAGGTTGTAAGAAGTCAAGATGCCGAAGAAAAACGGCTATGTGCTGTACGCGGAGGCAATGAAGCCAAGTTTATTGGCTGCTGGACATACCCTTAGTGGAGGACTCAAGGATTTGGTTGACCTTTGCTCAGAAGGATGGCAGGTAAGATTTCATTATATAAATAAGTTATTTGGTTTTTTAATATACATTTTTAAATCGGGAGAAAATCGTTTCATATCTTTATTTATTTTTCTTTAAATTTCAGAAACTTTCCCAGGAGGAAAAGCAAAGGTATACTGATGAAGCAAAAGCCTTCAATGTGCACCATCAATCCAAATCAAGCAAACCCGTCAACGGAGCGCCAATTCCTAAGAATTATTTGGAACATCGACCAGAGGATGACCCCTTGATTTTGGAATCTCTTCTTTGTCGTAACATCATATGCCAGTATTTTCAAAACCCGGAGTGGTTAAGCCAACCAATCGTCATTTGTTCATTCACTTCGTACGTGGAGCCGAACTATGAAATGCTGTACTTGCCGGCTGAAGTTGGACTTACAGCATTCTCAGTGAAAAATGGCGTTATGGACAATTTTGCACGGATAATTGAGCCAGGTAAGTTGTCAAATATTAATTTGTTATTTAGGTATATGGGATGTAATTGCTATTATCAAGATTTAAAATTGGTTATTTAAAAACTATATTTTCAGGCCCAGTCAAGGTTGGGTATGGAATCGAGGCGATTGCAACTGTGGAAAAGCTTGGTCTTCCTCAACTGGACACGTTCCCAGAATTTGCCGAGTACAAGCCCCTGATGATGATTTTAGGAAATTTTGTGGAAAAGGTATGTGTAAATTGATTAATTGACTTTTTGCAATTTTTTAGTTGTTGCTTTATAATTAATGAAGGGTTCATTCATTCATGGTTTTATATTCATTGTTTTACAGTACAAATTCAAAGGAGATGAAAACTGTTACATTTTTGTATTTGAATCAGACTTTATCCACGTCTCTCGATGCTTTGAATGGCTGTTTAAGAAAACTGGTAAGTATTCTCCGAAAATTGAATTAAAAATCAAGTCTCTTATTTCATTATTTTATAAAAGTAAAAATAGTTTAATTAAAACATTATTTTTGTATCGTGTATCATGTAGGTTGGCGTCTCCCAATCAAAATTTTAAGCCTTAATTTGTGGTCCTACATGGCTTCAACGTTCAACAACAGAATAGGATCTACGTCAAATGCCGCCCGCCCTATTTGCAAACCTGGTGGAAATCTTGCTGCACAACAGGGCGGCTCTTCCTTCGCACTTGTATCTTCTCATCGCAAAGTTGGAGAAACGCTAATTGGGAGTTTTGTGTACTCTGCTGCTCACCCGTTAGTAAGATATGGATACTTTGTGTGTGAGGATGACGTTGAACCTGTGGTTAAAGATGTGGATAATTACAAGTACTTTGACGAGCTATGTTGCGTTTATCATCTTAAGGTAAAAATCAACAATATCAATAGGTTAATCAAATATAAATTAATTTCCACTTCAATTATTGGTGCTAAAGATATTTTTCATTGACTATTATTTTCAGAATGGGGAGGAAATTCAGAACTGTGCTCTAACCATGTCTAATCGTTATGCATTTAGCATCCTGGAAGTCTTGACATTGAGTAATGATGTTCCCATCATCCGCGGTGGACATTTTCCTGACGTGAAAAATCCATCTCAAGAGAAGGCACGTCGATATAACATGCTCCGCCAATGGGGCATTACGACCATGGAGGAAGACATGGAGCATCGGAAACATGAACTGGAACCACTTGTTCCAACTCGCCATACCTACGTCCCCCGTGGAGGGCATCGTGGTGGATTTGAAGAACGTGGTAGTGAATCGAGACAAGCTCGTGGAAATTACGGGGAAGGGAATGGTGAACATCAGGAGCGTCCCTGGTCCAGGAGAACTTACACTCGGAAACCAGAGGATAGGAACAGGTACTTCAAGGAGTCTGACGAAGGCCAGGATGGGGAACCTCAGGACCATAGCAGCACCAGGCTGGTTTTGCATGGAACAGAGGGAGCGAATGGAGAAAATTATGGGAACCAGGCAGCTGGTGAACATTACAGTGGAAATGGAGATAGTGAGCAGCTGCCACATGATGGGCGTTCCCGGAATAGGAGAACTTACACTCGTAAACCAGGGGATAGGAGCAGGTACTTCAAGGAGTCTGACAAAGGCCAGTGTGAAGAATCTGAGGATTTCAGCAGCATCAGAATGGCATTGCACGAAACAGCGGAGGAATATTATGTAGAAAATGATGGGAACCAAGCCGGTGCTGGTGTAAGCTACCGAGGAGAAAAAGATGGCGAGGGGCAGCAACAAGAGCGTCAGCGGTCCAGAAGGACGTACACCCGGAAGCCAGGGGATAGAAGCAGGTACTTCAAGGAGTCGGACGAAGGCGAGTATGAAGAATCTGTGGATCACAGCAGCACCAGAATGGTTTTGCATGGAAATTATGGAAACCAGGCAGGTGCAGGGCGAGTGGCTGATGCAGAAAACAGAGGCACTCCATTTACTGAGCCGGTGCCATCTATCTTTCATGGACCGCAAAGCTCAGCTAACGCCAGACGCTAAAAAGAAGAAAATTTGGATCGAGAAAAGATGATGATTAATGATTATTATTGTCATGAATGTAGATGAATTGTAATTGAGCAGATCGCAACATGTATTCATGAATCATGATGTAGTCGAGTGGATTGTATTGAAATATTAATTTAGTTATTGTTTCAGTATTGAGTTGTTGGTTAGAGTAGTTCTATTTTGTTTCGTTGTCCTATTTCTACTAAATAATCAATTTTCTATCTTGCCTTGTTGTTTGGTGCTGTGTATTAAATAAAAATTAAAGCAAGTATATAATAGAGATCATTTCGTAACTTTCGTGTTTCAGTAAATTAGTCAAATTTGTCATATTTCACACATTCAATTAATAATCCTACTAACAACCTCTCTCAAATCCATATTTCATCTTGCTCGTGTTCGAAACTTCATTAGCTATTTATTAAATAAGCTTAACATGGAAAATATCCTACTAATTGGCTTCATACTTACTTAGATAATTTACAGTTGGTTCTAGACCAGCTTAGTTCAAACATAACCAGAATATTGTAAATATCTTGCTGTCAAATGTCACGATATTTTTCCATTTGGGCAGTCATTATATAGAGCTGAATTTAATGAGATTCTCTCAAATATAAATAACTCAAGCAGACTACTTTGTAATCTAAGCAGTTTGCTAAATTATCTTCATGATGAAGCTGTGTGGCATTTTCAGCGTACTTCTGCTTGTAGCAGCAGTGATTTTGGTTTTCATTCCAGAAACCATTGGTGAAGAAGAAGACCATTGCATTTGCACCTTTGAACTAGCTCCCGTCTGTGGGTCTACTGGTTCCAGTGAAGTTACATTTGGTAATCTCTGTCAATTCGAGTGTGCACAGAAAAAGGATTCCCGTAAGTGAAGACGTGTAACATTTAAAAACAGCATTTATCTGGCATTTATGCACATTCTATACCCATTTAATAAAATGCTATTATTCTACTAATTTCAGAGCTTACATTGAAAAAGAAAGGAAAATGCTAATTCATATTATTACTATATTTTGAATTAAAAAAAGTTTGAAAGTGGTTACAATCTTTTCATACAGTATTTTTTTATTTGCGATTTTTTACTACTACTATTTTCATAATGTATTGGCACTGTGCTGGGTTTTCGCACTGTTTGCTCCTTTATTTTCCACTACTATTAACACTCTTTGGCTGCTGGACAAGACTGACAATGCACTGGGATTTTACTGCAATGTTCACCTTAGATATTACGATGCGGGTTTACCCCTTTTATTTTTTCATTGCTGAGGTCTTGGCACTTTTCGGATTGGGTTTCTCCACTTCATTTACGTTTAGCTGTTTCATTGCCGTTACACTTTGTGATTTAATATTTGGCGTTGGCAAGTTCTTTTCCAGTGTCATCTGACTCTGTGAAAACATGTGGTTATCAGTCACCCCACTCCCCATATCCCAATCTGAAGGCACCGACATTTCCGATGGAATATAACTCAAACTTTCTCCCTTCAACATTTTAACTGTTGAACTGCTGGGTCCCAATTCTAGTGTCGCAAGTGACTCCCTTTTTGTCTCAGATTCCATTTCACTTTGCTCTTCTTCACTAACAACCCCCAACTTGGAATTTGCAATGACATACTGCAAAAGAGTGTCGTCAATGTGCGAATCTCGGAGTTTGTACGTCGCCCTTACTTCCGCAGTTTCCTCATTGTTTTTCCTCACGTTCAAGTAGTAGCCAGGGCTCAGGTAGTGGTAGGAAGTGGCGTTGTTGAATTTTGATTCTTTGTCACTTCTCAGATATTCTTCGTGCTCGTTTCTTGCTATATTGATGGGTTTAATTGCCCGGTAATTATTGAGCTCTATACGCGTCGCTCGGATAAAGCCTGCGATGACCATCATAAAATACAAATTCATAAAAATGTTGAAAAGGACTTCATAGCCAAAGCGTTGGAAATGATTTTGACCGGAATCGAGAAGAGCATTGCAAAATATACAGAGGTTGATCACGATAAAGGTTCGCAGTGCTATCCAAACATAACAAGTGATAGCCAACCACATGAAGTGGTTTTTCTGAAAAAAAGAATATATTACAAATATTTTGCCCAACAGACTTGATAGAATTTTGTGGGAATATGTGTATTTTATTTCTATTTTGTGTTATAACCAGATAATTAGTCGCCAAAAGTATGGAAAATCCAGAAATTATGTAGGCAATGTAATTGCCTTGTCGAGACATAAAAAACATTAAATCACTTTTGGTTGGATTAGGTAGTTTCTCGGGAAAATACTCGTAAAAACTTTCCTGCAGGTATTCAAGGTATCTCAACCGGAAAATATATGCTGATCCATACACCTATGTGGTTTCATAAAAAAAACATTTAACAAATCAAAATTGACCCTTTTACAGATATGATAAGAAGGGCATGCAAAGTTTATAATGTGAGTGCCTTGCAATGACATATTATATGGCTTACAATATCATACACGGATAGAATGATAGATCCAGCTTTTAACGAAATGCAAAAGCAAGGATTAATGTGATTTTGTTCCATGATGGTGACTAAATGACTTGATGGAAGTTTGGAAACGCAAACGCCTCGACAGAAAGGTCCAATTACACAAACTACAAACACAAGCAATTCTTTAATACAGGTTCATACAAAATAATGGTAATATCACAATGCCCCAAAGCAACCCATCAATCATTATCTTTGGCTCTCGTCACTCGTCCATCCCCATTTCATCCGGTGGTGGGTGTGAAGGAATATATGATTTTCTATGATTATACCGATTGCAATTTATGGAATAGCCTTGGTGAATTTCATCAAAAGGAATTTAAAAGAATGTGTTTTGGCATTCGTTTCATGAATGAATCGATTGAAAATATTATGGAATGTCGCATCATTTGCACATTTTAAGTTTTGTATTTAATTATCCTTATATTTACTTTTATTCGTAAATAACAGTATCGTACCTATGAATAATAACTTAAACTTTACTTTTTTTGAGAATACCAACATTAGCCTTCCTAAAATTATAACAAAAATGCATAATAAATACATACATATACACAAGGAGCATGACCACCACACAAAGTTCAAGTGGACTCTTGACTAAAGTAAATTTTAGCAGACAAAAATGTCTTCATAATCATTATACTTTTGCGATTTTTATAAATGACTAAATAAAGTTGGTCACTACATTTTCCTTTTAGTAGTCAACGCACCGTGAAATTGTAAATTTATTTGTTTTGGCATACTTGTATTGTCTCTACTTCTAAATCAAGAATAGAGTAGGAAAATATCGTTAATTTTGCTGCACACCTTTCAATTTTCCCACAAAGCCGTCACAACAAGTAATACCGGGAATAAAGAGCACCCTTCATATTATCCCCGTACCAGAACCTCTCGTAATGAATTGAGCTTTTTTCTATCCGCTTCCACAGACTCAGTAAATTTCGTTAAAATAAGTACTTGCGAATAACAACAATTCGATATTTACATCTCCTCCTTGAAGTAGTCTCCCTGGCTCAAGAAATATCAGAGTGAAGGAAGAGTTTATACATCTACTATATGTATGCACATGTCAATCACATTTATGCATCCTTTTTGAGTCTTTAGCCATTAAAATCTCAATTTAACGACAACAACAATTTAATATCATGCTTTCACTTTTCTACTTTTTTAAATAGAAAAATGGCCATAAAAATCACCCCGAAATTCATTCTTTTGGCGTTGATTTGTGTTCTTCTCCCACCACTCGGAGTTCTTCTGATAGATGGATGTGGGCTCCACTTCTGCCTCAACATAGTTTTGACGCTTCTCGGAGTGATACCTGGGATCCTGCACGCGATATATATTTTAGTAACGAAGTGACAGGAAAGGGTCCAATGGATGATTCGTATTTCACTCAACATATGCACTGGATCATGTATGTGGTTCGCTCAGAAACATTCAACATACCCTACCTAACATCATGATATAAAGAATTAGTACATTTTTGAAACTACATAAATAATTCAAATCTCAAGCAATTTCATTGTTTACTCGAGTAAAATAAACGTGTATTTGTAAGATAACTAGCAACGCAACGTTCAACTATAGGCTCCATTTTTATGACGGGAAAGCCCATGCTTTATATAGTGTCATGAATGAATGATTGCAAATGTAATGTCACATTTCTTGCACATTTTAAGTTTTGTGTATTTATTTATCTCTATTTTTTTCAATTTATTACCCTTCGTAAATAATAGTATCATACCTAAGAATAATAATAATAATAATCTATACCTTACCACTCTTTTGATATTTGCATAACATGGCTACTAGCATTTCTAAAATTTTAACGAGCATGCAAAATAAATACATATACGCAAGGAGCATCGCCACCACGCAAAATTCTTCTAAGGTAATGGACTCATGACTATGATCACTTTCTTGGATAATGCTATTCTTGTGCGAATCTCCACTGATAACCTGACTGCTGTAGGTATACACATTCCACGTTTTATTCCCAAAATGACCCTGCTCATACGCTTGATTTATCGCCTTGTTCTGCTCTCCAGAATCGAATCCATTTGTAAACTTGAGAAATATTCCACTCTCCGACAATGCAGCTACTGTCCTTTGAAACTGATCCAAAAAGAAGTAATTCTTTTCCACGAACCATAAAATAGGTTGGGTTAAAAATGATGATTCGCTAAGATTCTCAACAATTCTTCTCTTTCCCAATATTTTTAACATTGGCTTTACATACCGAGGGCTGTGTAAAGTTCGTTCACCAACCACATTATATAGCATTGCAAATCTTCCGGAAGTTGGGCAAGAAGCTGGGCGTTGCATGTACTGAAAATTTTCTGGGTTTAAAAAGGTTTTGTTGACTATAGATTCGCATTTAATTGGCGCTGCTCGTGAGACGTTCATTACGAAATCTGCAACTAACTTTTCTGTCCTGATTACCTGAAGTTTATTTAAAATCAGCTGGTCATAATCTGTGTTTTTACAGAGTTTATCAGAAGTTTGGGTCAAGATTAGAATTTTCAAGAGATATTCTACGTGGTCTGCAAGACCCTCCTCTGAAATTATAGGAATATATCCCTGCTGGAAAAGTTGCTCTATCGATTCTGGAATATCTTGTGGATCGGTTACTGTCGTTAAACGGGAGTACATTGTTGATGTGTAAAGGTTCCTAATGAAAAATGAACCGAGCATCCAACTGGACAAGATAATGACATTCTTCACATTTCTCCATCTGCGAATGTCCCCTTCTTCCTGTTCCAAGAGCACAGCCACCAACCAAAATAGCCAATACTGTCCATCGGTTCTGCCAGTGGTAGATATACAAAGTAAAACAAACAGGATGATCACGTTTGTCACGAGTAAAAGCCAAGCTGTGCAAGAAAGTGGAGAAATGACCGCATTTAAATCCATTTTCATTCGACCAGCACTTCCTCCACTTTCATCTATTCCCAAAATTACTGAAAACCGAAGACCATCAAATTTGGCCCCAAAAGGTAGTACAATCCCAGTCACTGTAACTTCTTCCGTGCCGATATACGTGTTAAAGAAGTAAGCAGAATTGTAATAAATAAAGTGTAAATTAAGAAACGACTCTTGAAGGGAAGAACTAGAATTTTGACTGGACAGGAATATATACAAGACACAGAGATATTCTTCACTTGCCAGAGTAAACAACTTTTTAGGAGTACCTTTCAATAAATTCATCGAACAATTGCGAACCTCGTCCCTTTCATTTCCCTTCAAATTCATCCCAAAATTATTCAACTTATTATTTTCTTCATTTACCCCACCCAATTTCTTCCAAATGGACACATGGTCATAATCTGAATAGTAAGGAATTTTAATGAGAGCATAAATCAGGACGACAGTCCTGGAAATCCTATTCATGTCACGTTCTGGAACTGGGTATTTACTGAAGAAACTGAATCTAGGCCATACTATATTTTCAGATTTTTCACAAGTAAAACAACCAATGTACCATCCTAATTGTGGCGAATTAGTGCTGTTATATGGCTGCTGATGAATATCAATTACAATTAATTTGGAATAATGAAAAACATTGGGAAGTTCAGCGTAAAATATTGTTGTTCCATGTTCAGCCGCTCCTCTTGGTCGCAATCCCAAAAATGCCAAAATAAAATCAGGAGCAATTTTCCGTCTTGAAAACTCATCCACGGCCGATAGGGATTGCCAAGAGGGGGAAAATATTTTGGAGGTTACGCTGTAAACACTTTGCTCTCCGGATGAAGTTTTGGTTTGAGATTCCAATTTTGAGACGACATGAGCGCTACAAACAAATCTGTGCTTGATGACTGAAAATAGTTTCCCAAAGTTGGACATTATGGTAAGATTGATTGCAAATGCGTGCTTGCTTTGAAGACTTGCACAGTAAAATGGCATGCATGATTTTGACAACAGATCATAATCTATCACCCCTGCTGGGGATCTTGTGGAAACAGAAGTATTTTCGTTCAAATTGTTGGGAAACAACAAATCCTCTTGAAGGTATTGAATTGTACAGTGCGAGCTTTGAAAAAAGATCTGAATAGATTTTTGGATGACTAAATTGGCAGATAAAAAATCGTATTTTAAATGTGTAGCTGTAATGGCTTGTTGAGAAAACAAAAATACAGCCTGAAAAGTAAAAGTGATTATGTTATAAATATTCATTGTTGAATATTTCTCAAATGCGCTATATTTATTGACTTGATTCTTAATATTTCTTAAACTTTTCTACTGGTGGTGAAATACCTGAGCAAAAAATTTGTAGCTTCACTCTACCATTTTCACCATTAGATTCAATAGTCTATCGTCTGTATAGCCATTACAGATTACAAGTAACCCTAAAGTAAACATTAAGTAAATGAAACTACAACTTTATACAAACTGTTTGTTTTTTAAAGTTATATTTGAAGTGTGTGTTTACCATTTACTGATGACCAATGTGTACCAAATCAACAATCATTACCATTTACCCTCATACTGTTTGCTGCAGAATTTTAATGTTTGGCACTTGTCCTTTTTTGCAAACCCTTAAAAGTAATGTTATATCTCATCGAAATCGCCTGTCATTAAAATGAATTGTGTTCCTGGCTCGTGGAGTAAAAAATCAATACTTTAAATGAATGGATCTTACATATATACGTCATCATAAACATTCATAGGACATACATATTTGAAACTTAAACTGGATAAATATTATTCTGTTTCGCTGCAATTTATCAACATGAAATACGATACAAAATAAGAAATAAACATCAATGTACAAAACGAACATAAAGTTGACAATATGATTTAATCAATGGAACTTTTGTTGACGTAAAAGTAACCGCATGAGCCAACACACAAATATATCTCAAAAAAAAAAATCTGCAGTCATAAAAAATATATATTTAATGTATTCACAAAACGGAAAAAGTGAAATGAGGATTGCTGCGCATTTTTTTATTCAGTAAATTCATATTCACGTTTCAAGCTTCCTCTTCTCCGGTTTATGTATGGCTGGAGGCACATAATGTCGTGTAAAATTCATAAAACATGTTTTTGCATTGCTGTAGTAGTCTCCACTGACGAATGTAGGTATGCAAATTTAAAAATTTGATTTCAGCAGTACTCCAAACACCACCAGGAAAGCACAGCACCACAAAGAGAAGGTCGCTTTCTCCATCAAGCAAACTAAGCAAGCATAGTTTCCTTTTTTTCTCTTTCCCCAACAATTCCAACTTTCTTCCTTGAATACTAAATCAACATAGCATCTCATCTCTCTCCTGCTACTATATACTTTTATACTTACACACACATCAACAAAAGCAACTTTTTTTCTCAATTGACTTTCTCTTCTCCTTTTCTTGCTTCAAGTTCCCATAAAAATGTGTTGATGGTTAGATTTTTCTGTGTCTCTCTGCTCTGCATTTGCAAGAGGAGAAGGACGACGACCACCATACCAGCATAAGTTATAGTGTATCAAGAGAGCTTTTAACTTCAACTTTTTCTTGGGCCTTGTCTATGTCGTCTTCTTGGCCTATATAATAATGAAAATGACTGCTATAGTGCTATATATGGATATGTACAGTGTGGAAAGATGTAGAAAGAATGTATCATTGTGTATTATAAATGTTCTTGTATTCCCGTGTTTCCAGCTTTTCCTTATCCAGAGATGGAATGAATTTTCCTAAATTTTTGTTGGAATGCCGCAGCAAGAAAAAAAGGGTACCAAAGAAAGTACAAAAACTGCCACTTTTGTACATATTATTATTATGTGAGCTATTTTACTATGCCAAGTCAAGTCCACATACCATACATACATAAACGCATACAAAACTAGAAAAACTACAAGCCCTTTCCTTTCTGGATTTTGGATGGTGCTTTCAAAAAATGAGAGAAGAAAGTGTTTGGGGCTCTCCTCCCTTTTTCTCTTTCTCTCTCTCCGCAAAATTGTGTGGCTGGGAAAAAGCTTTCCTCAGTTTTGTGTCGTGTATTGAATTGTAAACATTTCTTTCAACAGGCTGAAATACCCTCCAAAAAAATATAACTAGCCCTTTCCTTTCTGGATTTTGGATGGTGCTTTCAAAAAATGAGAAGAAAGTGTTTGGGGCTCTCCTCCCTTTTATTTCTCTCTCTCTCTCTCCGCAAAATTGTGTGGCTGGGAAAAAGCTTTCCTCAGTTTTGTGTCGTGTATTGAATTGTAAACATTTCTTTCAACAGGCTGAAATACCCTCCAAAAAATATAACCCAAGTACCTACAAACTATCAACTTGACTATAAGAAAATAGAAGAAGAATCCTTTGATTTTCATGTCTTCTTTGTGGATACACAAAAACCATCTTTCCCTCCTACAAAAAGGTTTTACTGAAGAGGAGACAAGCAACAGTAGAAATAGAGTGGCTCAAAGACAACAATAAATACATATATACCTACTCATATATCTTGTGTTCTTCAATCACAATCCTCATTCTACATTCAAGAAAACAGAGATTCATTTTAATTCACTACCTACCCATCTATCAAAACTACCATAATAATAATACCATATCACAAGAAGATATATATAATCATTCATCACTTGACTTGATTTACCTGAGTGAATGTGATGCAATGAAAAAGTCGGAACATTTTTTTTAATCTCATCCACAATCAAGCAAAATGTTGTCGGGAATAATAAAACTTATTATGTTTTGATCTTTTCCCTCTTCCTAAAAGCACCCTCATACAACCTCACAGTTCAACTCTTGGAGCTCATAAAGGATTTTGGCCAGCCAAAGGGTAAATTTGAGTAAATTTTCAGCCACTACACTACTCTCCCTTTTTGGCTTCTGGTATTGTTTTTATTACAAGCTCAATTCTCTCCCGATTTTCTCTTTGTAATAACAAGAGAGAGAGAGAGAAGAAGAAGAATAATATCATTTTCCAACTTGACTTGCCTGTCCTACCTACTTTGTAATTCAATAAACAAACGTAAACGAGAAAAGGAGTGAGAGAGACCGAGACAACACCACAGACAGGAGACACACATACTCAGCAGCAAGGGAAATTCCTTCACAAGACGACAACGCAATAATAAGAGACGCGAGACTTGGAGAGACACAAAAAAACTATACATTAGTCACATTAGTCATGGTGCAGTGATTTTCTCTCCCCTGGGCAATAACTTACTCCACACACACAGCAGAAGAACTATATTATGCTATAATGATAATGTCGTCTAAAACTCAAGAGTGTGTGTGGTGTGGTTTGGTTTTCCATTTCCACAGAATGAGTGGTGGTTGGGTTGTTTTGTGACTTGATATTATATTACGTCTTGAAAGATAAGTATATATAAAGAGAGAGTCTACTAAACTCAACATTTTGTTTGATGATAATACCATTTCTTCATTAAATATTATCATTGTTCGGCTTCTGCTGATACTCTCTTGTCGTTTTGTTGTGTACGTGTGAATTGGCGGACAGGATACTTGACGTTATCTGTTGTGTGTCTTGAGTCTTGTCACAAAGTATACGCACGATCAAAAAACAAAAAAATAGACCTGGACAGCAGCCGACGTTAGACAATGTGTCTTTGACTCTAATTTCCTGTACGAATCACAATAGAACACCTGACTTGAAAAGACTTAACTCTCAAGAGAGTTAATATAATATCTCTGTGTTGATAGCAGCGTTAAATTCAATATTAGATATTATATATTGCATGTAATTTATGGGCCTTGTCTCCTGTCGTGACAGTTGTTGTGCGGGTGGTTAGATTAGATTTCAGGATTGACTAGAGACGTATTAATAAAAGACAAATCAACACACCAAATCATAGTAGACTTGAGATTAGATACATGATTGATTATGGTTTATGGTAAAATAATGAAATTAGTGTGCAATATTGTGTATAAACTGTGGTAAGATACAAAGTAACATACACACTAGAAACTTTTAAAAGCTACAATGGCTGGTGTGAAAGTTGGACATTGACGTTACATTGTTGAAATTTATGACATCATCATCATTATGACCTTATCTCAACAAAACAGGTATGGAACCCTACCCACTTGAATGTGCTCATCATTAAATAATCCATCAAAGTTCAAATCCTTTTATGACCCTTTGCAAATTTGGGACAGTTTTCAGTCAAACTAAAATCTTTTAACTTTAGACTTTTAAGTGTACATTGCATTCACACAAATCCAATAAACTTTACCTGTCCAAGCAATGAGCAAGATGTCACAATCAATTTTAATAAAAAATATATGTATTCGTACAACTGACCTATATTATAAGGTTTTTTTATTAGCTTACCTTATCTAAATAATCCCCCTCCCCCATGTCTATTCCAGCTACATTCCAAACTGGAAGCCTGGAGAAAAGTAAAATTGTAGAATAGAAATATACCTAAGCAAGCATACCTATGTACATAATGCACATAGACACACCACCTATGTATGTATTGTAAAGGGAGGCATAGCGTACCGAAGCGAAATGTCTCATAGGACGCATTCACTCTGTCTGTCTGTCTCTACTTTTCTTGTACGCTTTCCAAGTTTTTTTCTCATTTTCCGTCTCATTCTTTCTCGTTTACTAAAATGTTCCTTTTTTTGCAAGAGAAAACGCATTTTCTGCAAAGAAACTAACTTTTACACGTTCCAATTTCTTTTCAAGCCACTCACATCTTGACAATTTTTTTTGCATGTATGCATAATAAAAATGGATCTAAGCTGCTGTGTTGCCAAAAAAAGGAGATCCAGTCCCACTTTTTCCGCTTTTCCCCGTCAATTTTCAGTTTCCTTTTCGTATATAAGCTTTTCGTCAAGGCTAAACAAGTAATTTTATTTTTCGCGAGAACAAACTTTTTTATTATTCAGTTCTACAACCCACTCGACTTAAATCACTGAATACATTTTATTTTCTTTGAAAAGAAACTAAACTACTTCCGCTGTCGTCCATTTTGGGTACAACTCATTTTTCACTTTACATTGCATATTGGCCCATAAAGTGTATGAGTGCAGTTTTCATAATGACTTCCTGCTGGACACTTTATATTTTTTTCTTTTGCTTCTTCTAATTCAGCTCAGCCAGGCGAATACATGGAAATAGATTGCAAGGTTCTTTTCTGAAATGAAAATTACCTACTTTACAAACTACGAACAACACAACTTGTAGTAAATCTGGAAAGTCAAGATATTATGTGCTTATTTTACTGGAATTTCAGCAAATGGGACAGTTACAAGCATAAAGGAGTAAAGCGAAAGGAAAGCCTATTTTGAAGAAACGTGACATAGGACACCATTATTGCAAAGTATAAAGTTACATTGGTATATAAAATGCTAGTCACTGCATTAGTGGTTAAGGAGTCGGTATGTGTGATGAAATTCGTCCTTGCCTCATAAATCTTGTTGAGTGGATATATAGTAGCTATTAATGCAGTGCGAAAAGCTAAAAGAATAAAAATGAAACAAGTGGGTAAAAAAATAGTGGTACATATATTGGTCTCAAGAACAAGTTGTGCATTAGAAGATATGGATAATGTGGCGTTACTTATTATACCCAACTAATAATGCATTTAGTACGGTTGTCTATTGTACAACTTTTTATTTTAGAAATTTATCCAGTTCAATAAACCACATGTTAAGCTTTGCTGCCGTTTACAATCTTTACAAAATTTACGCGAAACTCAATACCTTAAAGGTTCTAGATCTTGGAGGAATAATAATACGATAAATGTTTTAGAATGATAATTTTTATTTCATTCTTTCATTCTTTCAGTGGAGAGGTCTTTCATTCTCAACTTTTGATGGCAATATGTCAATGCGTAAACATTATATGTAAGAAAGAAAATAAGACTTGGAATATTCCAAGTTACGGTATTCGAATTAAATGGCATATGGTGGTATACATTTATTAATGTAAACAAAGTTAATTGAATAGAACTATATAGCCTTGCATACTACATTTAATGCATATTATACGTATATAATAAATATCGGCCGATATTTAAGTTTATTCCTGGAAGAAAACATTATTTGTAATTACTTTATAAATGTTATTCACATTCACAAGTTACATTATACTATTCCACGTGTCACTCTTAATTAGTATGTATGATTACAGGTTTTGAAAGGCACAAATTACAATTTCTATCAACACGGATGATGAATCAGATTAAGATGAAATAGCTTGCTTGAATGGGTTAGTTGAGTTGGTTCTGAAGTTTTGAAAGGCTTGTCTTGTAATTATGGCTTCAATGTCATATCCACCCACCCACAGTATTCGTTACAACCAAACATATCGCTCAGATATATGTACACTAATAAGCCATGTCATTTTAGACCACATATAACAAAGGTATAATAATAGTGCACGTGACATTATATAAGATCATGTAATCATTCATTAAAACTTCAGTGTCGACTTTGGAGTGGTTCTGGGTTGGTTTCATTTTACAACTTCTCTGCTGCTGTCCTTGGCTAAACATAGAAATAGAAGCCCATTCAAGTACACTTTCATCTCAGTTTTCCATTGTATTTTGCAAATTATGTGTGAAAGGAAAAGGGGATACAAAGAATAAAACGTGACAGGGACAATATAATGGTTGATCTTGTAATTGGATGGAGTAACCTTGTCAGTTCGTTAAATTAAGTGGTTTGTCGGTTGTGGCTTATTGGCTATTTATATATTATTGTGGTTTCCTTTGCCATTTATTTTGTTAAATAAACTTGAATTCTCTTCCTTTTCCCTGCTTCTATTTTCCTTTATGATTTTCCAGACTTTCCATAAAAGCAATAAAGGGAAAGAAAAAGAGATATAATCCTGATTTCAATTTATTTTCAGGGTGGCCCTGTGCCCTGTACAAAGAGATTTAGATTCTTGTCACGTGGCCCAAGAGAAATTTTTGTTTGCAAAACTCCCTTAAATTCACGTATACATACATCTTACTTTTTTTTCTGCAAAATTGAAACTTGTACAATGACTTTATGCTTTGGAAAATAATGATATACAAAACCGGGTCAAATGAAATCGAATCTGTTTCAGATTCAGCAGGTCATTACTATTTTATACAGATAGAAAGATACATACATCTCGTTGTTAAAGTAGCCATGTTCAAAAAGTACCGCACCGTTTTATGTCATATCATATCTTTCTTACATGAATGACCGGGGACCATACAAAAAGCTATTGTAGTAAACTCTCTACCAGTTTTCTATTTCTACTGCTCTGTATTGTTTGCAAATGTTTTTTATATTCAGGTGCTTTCTATCCCAGCACAAAAATATAGAACAAGGACCACAAAAAAATAAAGTATGCTTTTGGTTGTTATTATTGTGTGCTGTGTGATTGTGATACTCTTTTAGTCTCAGCCAGTCAAAATCTCAAGTGGATGGCACCCCAGGGGACACATATATATAACAACAAATAGGTAGTTTTCACAATTTCTACCTGCACTTGTACCACTTCTTCTTCTACCTGTCCAACCCGCTGCAGCACTGTAGCAAGAAGGATATTATATATTTCCCGTTTCATCGCGACTTTTTCATCTTTAATCAGAACTTTCGGTAGAGAATTTCTTGATAAAATGTCTCCCTTGTTTGTTTGGACGCAATAAAAAAAGGTTCTTGTGTTATTGTTCCGTCGTCCCATTTTGAGATGTGGATGTGAACATTTTTAACCCCTTTAAACATTTACAGAAGAGATAAAGAGAGAGAGGGGGGACCCATTTCCTTGTACTAAAACGTGATATGATTATTTTATTTATAATTCATACTTTTACCCTTTTGTTTTCATATTTTAAAACCACGATAAAAACATGAGGTTTTTGTATGTGTGATCTACCTACCAACATTGTGTGGGTTTTTGCATTGTTAATTATAATACAAAAAGTTGAACAAAGTTTTGACAAGAGAGGACATGCAGTATATTATAATATAATAATAATAATAATATGCTCTTGTGTTCAGGTAAGCATTAATCTCGGCAATGATGGCACCAGGAATTAAATTTGATATTGCTTGCTTGCTTGACTAAAAATTTTAAGTAGCTTTTTGATTTTCAACCAACCGAAAGGAGCGCCGAGAGGGAGAAAAGAGAAAGTTGCATATTATGTATGTCCCTGCTGCGGTGAAAAAATTATCTTTTCATTAGATCAAGCATATCGGGGTCCATACATGTTTGCTTAAGAGTGGTTCCTCATAATTCCATTCAACTCTCAACAACTTTCAAACTTTCAAGGTTGCTTGCAATTAGTATGGTTCAACAAATAATTTGTATGCAGGAGAGTGGTTGTGTACCTGGGACTTTGGAAAAGAATGACCTTTTTAATTCTAATAATAAATTATACGGTGTGGGTGTATAAGACGCCAGATGAAAAGGTGCGAAAGGGCAACTTGAGAATTTTAGAAAATCTTTTATTTCTCGAATATAAAAATTTACTTGACAGAAAATTAAGTTTCATTCATGTGGGAACTTTACCGTTTTTGGTTTCTTGGATTTATGCGGAGGCCCCTTTATTTTTCTCTTTGTTTTTTCAACTGCTGGTAATGGTGGTGTATCATCATAGCCTGTCGCTTCCTCTTCATCCGACCCTGCAGTTGTATGAAAAATTGATTCCAAAGGTGCTAATGTTGTTGTTTCAAGTACATAAGTTGATGAAACTTCGTCATTTGTTATTGCAGTTGTATTAAAGATTGGTTCCGAATATGTTTGGTTTGATGTTTCAATTATAATTTGTGGTGTCACTTCAGCAGTCACTTTATCATCGACGTGTGCATTGATTGGGGTGAACATTGGTTTCAAAGGTGATAGTGTTGTACTGAGCATCATTGTAGTCTCTTCAGCACTTACCAATGCTTGGTTCGTAGTTTCTTCATTTGGGGGTTGCATATGAGTTGTACTTTTTTCGGTTTTTGTTGGCGTCAGTGTCGTAGTTATTTCTGCTGTTGTTGGCGTCAGCGTTGTAGTTTGTTCTGTTGTTGTAAGCATCTGAGTTGTAATTTCTCCTGTCGTTGCTGGCATATGCGTTGTAGTTTGTTCCGTTGTTGGCGTCTGCGTCGTAGTTTGTTCCGTTGTTGGCGTCTGCGTCGTAGTTTGTTCCGTTGTTGTTGGCGTCTGAGTTGTAATTTCTTCGGTTGTTGTTGGAGTCAGTGTCGTAGTTTCTTCCGTTGTTGTATACGCCTGAGTCGTAATTTTTACGGTTGTCGTTGGCTTCTGAGTCGTAGTTTGTTCAATTTTCTTTGTTCGCTCGGTTGTAGTTGTTGGCATTTGTGTCTTTGTTTCTTGTTCAGTTGTTGAAGTTCGAGTTTTTCTCTCCTTCTGGTCAACACTAACACTACTATCTGGTTCGTGAGCGTTTAACAGTAACTCAGTTAAATGGCCACCTGTGTCATCAGTCGTGGCATATTTTTTGGAACAGCATTTAAAGTATCTTAAAAATGTAGAGAATAAATTCATTTATAAAATGCATTCCAAATTTCAATCCGCATAATTTTAATTTTGAAATCGTAGATCATATGCTTACCTACTACTTAACTGATCACATAACTCTTCAATCTCCGGCTTCTTTCCAAAGAAACACGAGAAAACGTAACAGGCTATTTGACAAGCGTCATTTAGATACCAACCATCTAGTTTCTTTTTCCATTTTTCTTTCTTCGACTCCGGACAAGGTGGCATTGCTGTTGCACTGATACTTTTACCGTTAAATCGACTGCAGCATTTAATTCTACAAGAAATCAAATAGGTATAAAAAAGTATGTTGTAAGCTAATTATTTGCGGCATGTGGTTCGTAGGTTTGTACTCGACTTACTTATTATTACGAGTTTCCTCACAAAGTTGCCATTGCGTCGGCTTCTTTCTTACACAATCAAAGCCAAAACAAGTTTGCTGGCAAAGTTTATTAAATTGCCATGCTTGGGTTTCCCGGATAAGGGTTCCACACAACACTAAAATTACGAGCGAGAAGACAAATGAATTATTTGATTTCAACATGATTTTAACAATGTCTCTCTATTCAGTATTGGAAATTTCGAATGCAAATACCAAGAGTACATTACATATGTTAAAAAAATTAAAAAAAATCAACCAAAAAGCATTTTTAAGTTTACAGACATCTAGAATTATTGAAGAGGTAGTCTACAGACGGTGTGCTGTGATTAGTGAGTTGACAAGTACGTGTCAAACCAACTGCCTTACACGGATAATTAATTTTTGTTACCTTGATCCAATTCTAAACGTGAATAATAAAGCGCGAGGCAATTTGTCATTCTGAGACAACCATGTATGCAGTCACATACTGGTAACTCTTTCTGACAACTTTTGATGAAACTAAAATTATTATTGTTTTGATTTTTATGCATCATCAACATCACAAAAGGCCATTCAATTGATTTCCAACAAAAGTGCTGATTCTTATTTGTACAAGATATATGGGAAATGTAACATGATGAAACTGATCAATTGTTTATTTTTATCTATGCAAGTTTTGAAAAGCTGTAATAATACACCTAAATAGAATGCAAAAAGAACTCCACGTCTATTTATTTATGTGTATTTTATTTATCGTTCCATGTATTAAATTGAACAGGAAGGAGAGAATGGAATCAGTGTCGGGTGACATTGGGAAAGGGATTTTCTTGTTGATTGTGTCAAAATGGTTCTTTTTTTCATTCTGTCTATCTCTCACTCAACTCTTCCATCGCTAACATTTCTGCCGTTGCGGTACATTGATTTCTTCTCTCTCGTTCTCTTGTTGTGGTATTATATATTGAACAATTTACTACCAGTTTTACCCAACCAAACCATGCAGAGAGTGAGAAAATGAGAGAAGCAGCAGCATAAAACACAATATTTTTGTGTTTCCCTGATTGCGTGCTTTCATTACCATTTTTTCAGTGTGTTGGTGTTGCTCTTGTCCACATTCACCATTACCACCACCACCGCATCAAGTTCAATGCTATAATAATATCCTTTTTGGTTGTCTATCGTTTCACTATTTATGTGGATCTACTACTCACTAACTAACAGTCAAACACATTCGATCGAACACACACATCCACCATTCCCATTTCCGTTTTCACTTTGATCTTCATTCTATGTCTTTTTGATTGAAAATTACGGGGAAATGTGTGAGTTTGTGTTGTTTTTTTGTACTTGAATGTCTTGCGACTTGTGCTACAAAAGGAGTGTACATTACAGTAAAAAAAACTGCGACACAGGGAAAATGTCGCATTCACCCTATCACG
>JAITYZ010001820.1:0-10595 GCA_027744595.1 Paronellides praefectus | reverse complement strand
CCCTCGAGTATTTTTTGTACCAAACTTGGTACACAAGTAAACCTAAGAGAAAGACTTTGAACTTTCATCATTTTCGGGTTGCTTCCTTCGGGGTTAGGGGTTGAAAGTCCCCATTTTACTTATATTGCAACCCACAACAAAAGTTAGATTAATCTTTTACAAAAGTTACTTTTAAAGATCAATTTATTTACTACCTAAAATATTTAATAATTTTTAGTTGCCATATCAGCGGCCCTTTGTTCTACCGTACAAGGGTTTATTTAATTTCATTTTAGTCTGAAATCCAGACTCTGCTGAATCTGACACAAAGTAGGTAGAGTTCCATCATGGAACTTTCATCCAACCAAACAGTAATCAAGTCAACTCACAGAGACAACCTATCAAAGCGCATACCTTATATGGGTACATACATACCTACCTTGAACATCCTACATATTATTATGTAGAACGTAGGGCTTCATCATCATCATGCCACTAGTACTAATATGATTAATTAATTTCCTCTAAAAACTGATTACTATTTGCATTGATGATGAACAAGATATACATACCTATGCCTGATATATAAATATGATGATGAAGGCATATTTATATGTACTACAACATGACATGATCAACTAAATGCAGTCCGAAAGGTTGTTTTACTATCCCATAATAATATACTCATGCTCACTCACGTCAAGTTTCAAGTGGTTTATTATTACAGTTTCTGGGAAAACGGTAATAAAATAGGAACCTCTCTCTCTGTCCTGTACCCGTCGTACTATGTATATACCACATATTTTTGCAACCTGGAAGTCTACTTGTCTTTTACAAATTGCAAGTTGTACAACAGAAAAGTAGACTATACCCATAGCAGACACACAAACCCTTTGAGATTTTTCAACTTTTTTATGCACGACTGGCATCACACCAAAAAAAAATCAACTCCGCTCAGGTAGATAAAAAAAATAATCATTAGAGGAAAAGCAGAATATGAATCTTCTTCGGCCTAGTCTGCTGATATTAGTTTTAAAAGTACCTTTTACCCCGTAAAACTTAAACCACTAAGCATGCTATATAATATGTACTGCTACTCCTACTGCTGCTGTTGTACTACAACCAAAATGCAGAGAAGATAAGGATAGAAGCACAGAGAGAGAGAGAGAGAGAGAGAGGAAATGTCCATTTTAATTGTCAGTTCATGCACAATAAATGTATAATGGTGTGTGGGGATGAACGTGAAAGGATTGACAAGTAGTTTCCTCCAAAAGTATAGTTGTCGTAAAGTAGAATTGGACCTTGTGTGGATGTGGAGTGGAGTGATCTACGTACATAATATATAGGTACAACAAAACATGTATGCATATATGCTTTACTACTTGGCACTTTTCTGCACAAACTACTGCTATAGATATACTTTCTCCAGTTTTGGTACTTGGTACACATTATATTCTTGTACATTTATAAGAGATTGTGTAGAAACACTATACATATATAAATATATATAGCAGCTCAACATTCTCTAAAATATTGATCGTCTTCGTCTCCCTCTGAGTTTGTGTGTGTCCATGTCCTCCGCTTTTCTCTCTTGTTGAGTATGTCTCTCTCTCTCTCTCTCTCTCTTTTTGCTCTTCACGTACCAGTTTTACACAAGAATACTACAAAAAAGGATGCTGAGAATTTATTCAGTTTTTCTGCTACTTTCTCTCTTTTCTTTTTTTTCTCTAGTGGAAGAGAAAGCAAGTCAGTGTGTGAATTGTGAAAGTAGTAGTATAGCTGTAGTAGTAATAGCAAAGTGCACTTTCTGTGGTGGTGGCAGTAGTATATTATTATTATGTATGTTTTTTTGTTCTATACAACTCATGTAGAAAAGCATAATAAAAAAATGATGATGATGATGATGATGATACGGTAGAAAAAGCTGAAGAATTATAATGAAAGTTGGAGGAGGAGAAAATGATAGGCAGACACACAAAAGGCTTGAACACACGGACGACATGAACAGGAAAAGAGAAAAAACTTTCTTTTTCTTCCTCTCTGGACCTGGACTTTATAGAGAGTAGTGTATAGTGTATAGCTATCGGTATGTAGTTATGTAGTGTAGTTATGTAGTACCACTTATCTTCATAATAATATATGTATATAAGATGAAAAACTTTTTATCAAAAACCAGACTACATACAAAAGCTTGTAAATTTTTTTGCCAACTTTGGTTTTTTTGGGTATGTAGAGTACAACACGTTTATTTTTACTATAACTGCTGGGCTACTATACAAAGTTTATAGGAGAAAAAGTACAAGTAGTCGTGTGGTACATATAATAATAGCTAAGCAGCTTCTTTGAGAGAGAGAGAGAGTTGAGTTGGTGGAGAAATTGAGAGTGAGAGTAACGGTTAGAAAGCACGTTGTAGGATACGATGTGGTTGGTGGTATAGCGGTAGTATAGATGGAGGGATAAAAAGAATGCTCTCATGTTCTCTCTCAAAAGCAGCATATCATCATGATGATCATCAACATCATTTCATCTTAAAGTCTTTTAATATCCTCTCGCATGTTGCATTTATACACATGACACGACTCCTACAACTACGACGGCTACGACGATACAGCTTTTGTCTGGAAAAGACTTTCTCTCTATTTTTTTGTGGGGAGAGGGGGGAATAGGAAGCATGCGCTCCATAAATATGCAACGTGTGTGTGTGTGTCGTGTGAGTATACCAACGAGAGAATAAATAGTAGACAGCAGCATGAAATGAAATTCTATAGCATATTGTTGAGAACCAAAAGCCATCATTATTATTATTATTGCATTGTTTTGAACAATTTTATATAATATTTCATTGTTGTTTTTTTACGTTACATTCAACAATGCAATTGTAACAAACCGACTAAATGGTCTTCTTCACCTTCTTGTATTGTTGGTTTGCTCTTGTTTGAATAATATAGTGCGTGAGTGTGCATACTCCATAAGATATTTTTTACGTGTCAAATATCAAGTCAAGTAAAGATTCAAGATAAATATTTTTTTCCTTGAGTTTTTTTTACTCTCTTCACTCTTCTGCGGTATGTCTGTATACCGACGTAGGTATACAAAAACCATACTTGGATTGGAACACTGAACGTTTGCCTTGGTTTAGTTTTTAGATTTGTTTAAATACCTATATTTTTGTTCCTTACCTTTTTTCTTACCTGGTGCACTCCTCCCGCTGCGCTGTAAAATTGTTTGAATGCAAATGAGGGTGTCGATCGTAAAAAAAAGCAGAGGAAGGGGAACAATGAGGGATATGCAGTAGTTATTATTAAGGTGCGTTTGTTTGTTGGTCGGTCCATAATATTTTTTTATGAATGCTTTCAAGCTTGTGTAGTTTTGAAGTAAAAGGTAGGTGGATAATAATATTTATGATGAGAAATTTTCTCATGTGGTTCAAGTGTAAAGTGTAAAGCGTTTAAAAAGTTGTTTTGATCATGATGCTGATGCACATAATATGTTGTTTTGTATGTTAAAAAAGGCTACATAATATTTCCAAGAAGAAGGACAAAATGTAATAATAAATAACAGGATAATAGGAAGCTAGATAAGAATTCAATATGAGTTTGATGAATGATGATGATGATGGGGTTGATAGGAGGTCGATTAATGTGTATGCACACAGCTTATTACAGTAATGTGCGTTTGTTTGCAAGCAGGTGCAAGTGCAGGTGTAATGGTAACAAAACAACAATGTACTTTATTTATTATGGTTTTTTAATATAAATATCTCACTATAGCCATGGTCCCGTGACCATGGCTTGCTAAATCAAAGTTAAAAAATTATATTTAAAAAATAATTTTGCCTGTCGTATTTTATTAACTTATTGTTGAAAATCTGGTGTAAAATCACTTTTTTTCATCTGGTTTCCAGCACAGCAGTTTTGACTTTTTTGTCCAAAAATATTATTTTACATAGGGAAAAAATATCCACTCTTTCCATGTTTCTCTTAGATCACCAGAGAGAGAAAGAGAGATATTATGGGCAAGTCTCCACACAAATACCTATACTTATACTATATTTTTCCCTTTTTTGTTATGGGACTGGGATTTTGGGACGGATAATACTACCAATAAAATATTGTCCATGATACTTGAAAGCGATCCTTTGTACTCTTTTGTTTTGTGAGCGACAAAACAGAATCGTCTCTGGGGTGGTCTCTTTCCCTCAAAAAAAAGTTGAAGTTGAAAGTGTGATGTGATGTGTGATACAAAACATGGTCATAAAAAAGGTCCCTTTACTTTTTGACTATCCAACAATACTGCCACCATATCACTACCAAAACCCCCAAAAAAATTGTTCCAGATGTAATAATTTTCATGTACAGCCATTCTGAAGTTTTTATTGCATTGATGCCTATGTAGAATACAATACATGGAAATTATTTGTCTAATTTTTTGGCTTGTTTCCGTGAAATAATATATCTGTGTTATTAAGTTGTTTCAAAACAAAAAAAAATATATAAAGCCATGAAAGAATTTTATTAGTACATAAATTGATACATAGCAAATAGAACAATGGAGCCTGAAATAACAAAAAAAAACTAAACAATTACAGCAAATAAATTTACACAATATTTGGAATGGGATTTTGTGTAATCAAATAAATGTTTGCAAACTTTGTATTATCGCTTTATCCTCATCAAAGCAAAACTGATATTGTAAAAACCCTTTCCTATTTCCTATCTCTCATCGCTTTCCTCGCTCTCCCAAGTTTATCTTTTTGGGGTTTTTTGCGCATAAAAATTCAACACAAAAATAAATCAGGATTTACGATGAGCTAAATGCTTGTATAATATTGTCCAGCAGCTGTGCAAATAATATGCAATGTAAGCAAATTTGTGTGTGTGGTGCACTCCTCCACACACAAGGAACATAATATTTTATCGACAGCTTGTAATGGTGACCTACTAAAACGGTAAATCGGCAACACGTGCTTCCAAAAAAATACTATACTCATCTTCATTCCTTCTCAACTATCTGCCACCACAAAGCGATATTATATGTAAAATATATACAGTATTTATGTAGTTATCCACCCATTCATTTATGTACATCCCTCCACCACTTAAACAAAACATGCCTTGTCTCCAAATATATTCCAATCCAAAAAATCCAGTTGCACAGTACCACCAACTCTTCCAAAGGCATGATATCATTTTGCGTTTAAGCTAAATCCCGTAAAAAATTGAACTGCTGCTGCTGGTACATTATTATGTCATCACTACCATCATGTCTTTTAGGTTGTCCAGACATAAGTACCTCTCCAGCAGTAGTTTTACCTACTCAACGTTGTTGGCAGAGAAATAAAAGGGGACTTGGATTATGTAAGACTTGGAATTGTGAACTGTTGACTATGTGGGGCTTGCAGGCAAAGTAAATATATAGGTTGTAGAGAAGGGACTTATTGATTTTTTTTTCTTGTACCAAAAAAAAGCAAATGAAAAGCTAAAGCCAACAAACAAACAAATAGTAAAAAAATAAAGTCCAAACCAAAAATATCGACCCTTTTTTTGGTCCGTGTCTCATAGTGAACAAGAAGGTATTACACTAAAAGCTGGTATGGTATATTGACATCGATACACCAAAGCACCACCACCACCCTTTTCATTCCAGAGAGGCTCCCAGACTTTTAAACGAACATGTAATATTATGCATGACACACATGATGCCTGCCAATATACACCAGGCCAGGTTTTTTTTATTACGAAAGTGAAGAGTGACGACGCAACGTTGGTCGTGTGTGGTGTGGTGTGTGTACTTCTTCTTGGATTTTTTACTTCCTTTTTTCAGTACACGTATTATACTTTGGTTTTAAACAGAAAACTGAAGTGACTGTAACAACCAGTTCAGGAGTTGACTACAGCAAAAAGGGTTTTTAGTATTTTTTTAATTCGTAATAAAAAATTGTAGATGTTTTACTCATGTCCTTTTGGTCTTAAAGTCCCTGTGTTTGACATGACATTCATCATCATCGTCATCACTGTTTTTGTTTCCTCTTTTTATACACCAATTTGTTGCAGTTGTTGTTGTAACAATGCCTTCCGTTTGTTGCATCAAACTTGACAATCGAAAAAAATGTATCCTGATTTAGAAGTATAGCGATATGCCATGAACAATGTAGAAAAACCAACAAAACTGCAATTTACTTCCACTTAATCTTATGCATGCATTGTAAAGTATGTATGAAAATAATGCGAGGAGTATAACAATGAAATTATGTGCACAATGCATAAATAAGCGCAACAAAATATTTGAACAATGTGTTGAGCATTATAAAAAAGGAGACAGATTGAGAGACAGCAGAGGGATAACTGCATATCAGTTGGATTAACGTTAAAAATTTATTGCGTCAATTGTCAAATTACTGAATGTGTCCACAAAAACAGTAGTGTTGTTAGTTTTTATGCCTGTGTCTATAATAAGCTTTTTATCAGATGATATAATAGACAGATGCGACACTCGACTGCCTGCGCAACGTACACATTTATAATGTTACCTAGTCTACCTTATTCTTCTAAGTGTTTTTTTGTCTTAGGTCATTGTCATCTCATCATCAACAACAGCGTAAATTGGCAATAATGTAAAGTGCAAAAGCATATAGGTAATATGCTTGTGTGTAATATCAAGTTTGGAAATGAAAGGTTGGGAAATGTGGTATAATGCAAAAGTGATGTTCTCAAAAGTCAAAATCTTTATCTCATCATCAACAACAGCGTAAATTGGCAATAATGTAAAGTGCAAAAGCATATAGGTAATATGCTTGTGTGTAATATCAAGTTTGGAAATGACAAGTTGGGAAATGTGGTATAATGCAAAAGTGATGTTCTCAAAAGTCAAAATCTTTACAATATTTTTTATACGGATTGATTCAGCAAGCAAGGGCATTATATATTCTATTACTAACTATTATAATATTGTTGTATCCATGTCCATTGTTGAAGCTCAAGCAAATCTCCACCAGATGTTTTTTACAACTGAATATATCTGTATAGTATAATATATATTTAATGTCCTGAGGCTGGTGTAGACTAAAAAGCGGTTTTGATGGTGGTGTGGTGGCATAATAATGTGTGGTGCCTAGAGAAGACGTATATGTTTGTTTGTACAGGTACTATAGCTACATGTATTCATTATCATCACCATCATCCTGGGATTAGGGATTATATATTTTGCAGAACAGGTAGTAGGCAATAGGGATTTTCGTTTAATAGCTCCATGAAATCAAATCACTTTTATATGTGTGTACAAAGTACAGGTAGAGTATATAATTGTGATTTTGTAAAGAAGCAACAACAACAGCATCAGCAGTGCACTTGTTGCAGATTACTTTTTTTACCAACTTTTGTAAAAAATCTCTGTATCTGTCTGCTGATTCCGAGTCTGACTCGGAGTGCTTGGCTCTGAAGGGCTAAAAAATAGAGTACATCTCAACACATTATTTTATTACAAAATATCATTTGTTGTTGTATTCTACACAGCTATATAAGAAGCATGTATCATAAAATCTAAGTATACTTTATATGCAATATATTTCTGTGTATATGGTGTAGTATTATGAATGCAAATTGCAAACTGCAATTAGGTATACCATTTTGTACCTTCAACATCTGCACATGACAATATAAAATCTCGGGAAATGAAAACGAGAAGAAAACATAATAATGTTCGTTAGCGAAGAAGTGAACACTTGTTAATGACTAATACCATTACTCTTACCATTACCATGCATATATATGTGTCCACATCATTTCAATTGAATGGGTTGCTAGCGTTGTTGTGTTGTTGTTGCTGTGTAACAATTTCATAATGAAGCTTTTCGTAATAAACCGGCATACAAATATTTGTAACTGAAACACAGAGAATTCCTAGAAAAATAATAATCATTTCATCTCTCCATCTGAAAATAAGAGACGCTTCTGCTGCTATCCGCTAATTTATAAATAAATAACAAGTTGCATCGTCAACTCTAGAATGATGTCGTTGACTTTTTTTTAATGATATTGCTCGTCGTACATATACGTACATAATATTATGCTTGGTATAATGAATAATAGATGATGATGATGATAGCCAACAGGTATATATTATTGGTATGGTAGTTGGATTCGCAATTTGTCTTGCAGAAAAAATTAAAGGAAGTATGCTCGTCACTCTACACATTCACATTTTGCTGATTTGTAAAGCAGGTTGATTAATGATCTCTCGTATTTATACATATCATATCATCATGATTTGAATTTGATTACATGATTAATATTGTAAAATGTACAAAATTATGATGGTGTCACTGTGCTTCCTTTTTTATACAAAATGTGAAGTATGCTAAGTAGTGGGTTAAGTGGGCACCAAGGACCGACACACCGCGACCAATCTTCATTTTATTTTTTTGTACAAAAGCATATATATTTTTTACGTGAAAATGACTACTGACCAAATTCGTGAATAAATTTTGTTCATTTTGTGTTGTTCCGTAATAAAAGTGGGTAAAAGAAAATTGGTGTGTGTGTGCTACTATCGAGTATACTATAATCACACCCCAGCAGCAGCAGCAGCAGCAGCACCCAGATTCAATAATAATGCTTTACCGTCATTACCATTATATCTGATTAGCAAAGTAATTTGAACCTTTTTGAACCTTCTGCTGTTGTACTAGCAGCAAAGTAAAAAAACGAACGTGCCAATTTGCAATTTGGCTTGCTGCTCTTTTTTGTACATCATCAATGGCATGGTTTTAAGATAGGCAAAGTTAAAAAGTAAACTAAATTTGACGACACGACGAACGCACGTATGTACGTACAAGGTATTATTTTGTGATTGTTATTGTTACCTACTTTTTTTTTCTTTTTGAAAGAAAGAATGAAAAAAAATAACAAGTCATTGTTGTCAGTTATTGTGGCTTGTGTGACCTTTCATCTTTCTTCCACTTTTGCTCACAGTATGAATGGAAAATTATTAGTGAAAAAAATAAATAATAAAATAAAAGATGATGATAATGATAAGGAACCTATCAAGTGAATTCTCATTCTGAAGATGATGATGAGTAAAGCTAATAAGTAGGCTGCCAAAAGAAGAGCCAGACAAGCACAATCACAAAAGCGCAACACAATTACACAAAAAAATTGGGATTATATGATTGCCTGCAAAATGATATTACAATTTCAATACAAAAAAAGCCAGAACATCAAATCAAATGACAGGTTTTTCTTGATAATTTTTTTGAATCATCAAAATAATATCTGAAAGAGA
Source organism: Paronellides praefectus (assembly GCA_027744595.1). Lineage (NCBI taxonomy): Eukaryota > Metazoa > Arthropoda > Collembola > Entomobryomorpha > Paronellidae > Paronellides > Paronellides praefectus. Next base: position 1,337 of record JAITYZ010001820.1, on the reverse strand, counting down.
CCAGCAGAACTTTTTAAACTTGTCATTAGATATTATTTTTTATTTCATTTTTTTGTATTATGCGAGCATCTACATAAAAGTTAGTGTATCCGCAAGAAAAGTGTTGAATTTAAAAATTATCTTGATATGATTGAGTAATAAGTTTGTTATGCTATGTTTTGATATGAATGACATACGTGATAGCTTATCATTACATATCATCATCATTATAAAATAAATAAATAAGTGTGTGCGTCTAGTTTTAAAAGGGAGTCGCGAGACGCCACGACACGGATAAAAAGAACTCCAACCATTCATTCAGTATTTTCGTTTTTGGTGTTTGTGGATGATGAAAAGTGGATGGTACGCTTCCAATTTAACCAACAAAAATCAATAATTTTTTTGTAATGTGTCTGCTGATTTAGTATGCTCAATGTATACTCCACTTTTGAAGCCTGAAAATTGAAACACGCAACACAATGCAAATCTGAGACTGGTATAATTTCAATCAATTTAATATACAGTACTACAAATATGGCAGACCAGTGGAGTGGCTATCTGAATTGCACTGCTTGCTAAAAGAATCATAAATGATGGATATATTCAAGATTCAATAAAACATTCATTTTTTTATGAATGCTACATGATTGTGCAATTTTCATCATTATCATTACCAGAGTACTTGTTACGTTATGAATAAATATTAAAAAATCACCACATTTAAGAGACTTCATTTACTTTTAAAATCAAGACAGGTAGTGGTGGGTCAAGTCAAGTTTGTATGGTCTGCTGTCTTGAAATATTAAACCCTTGAAAAAAAATACAAATGTACAACATTTAATCTTAATGATAAGCTTAATAATAACTACTAATAACTAACTTGCAACACATTGTGTTCAAAATAAAAATAAATAAATAATAATAACTACTCGTCGAGTAGTACTCGACTTGGAGCAGATAAGTTAGTTTGAAAACATATTTTTAATTCGCCTTCATTCATACATGCATATACCTACTTATTTTTTAGAACGAACAATTATTTTTTATTGCAAAAAGGTGCTGTAAAATAAATGAGGATTCTTGCAAGACTCAAAAGAACATATGACCGAATTGATAAATATTTGATAGCAGAATTTTTTCAATCACAAAAAATATATATATGAGTTTAGATTCAAACTATATTTATATATTTAATTATAATTATTGCAGTAATGAGTACTTACATAGTTATTTGTCAAAAAAAAAAGTATTTCGTAATAAATTTGTATTGAGAGAGACTTGTAATAAGAAGCCTAATTAATTTCCTTTTCACAACCACTGTACTCGACTGTTATTGTCAGGTCAAAACCAACAGAAAT
>JAITYZ010001819.1:0-10279 GCA_027744595.1 Paronellides praefectus | reverse complement strand
AACTCTTCCATAGCTTATCTTGCTTATAAATCTATCTCATTCCGACAAAGAGAGGAGAGAAGAAAAAAAGAAGAAAAAAGCCAGGAATAATAACGAGCTTTATATGTATACCTACCTGTGCAGAAAAAAAAATATGTAGAGGAAGAGAACCCGAACAGGAGAGCAATTTTTTACCGTTTAACTTTTTTTCTTGTGGAAGAGGAGGAGGAGGAAACCATAAAACGTTGAAGAGAAACGCTAACAACGCGGCTATTATAATAGAGCAACTTTTATGGTAAAAAAACAACCAAGTTAGATGGTGGTGCATATGTGTAATAATGTGAAATGTGAATGTGTGTGTAGGCATATATGAAGCAAAGTGTAATACCGGGACTATATACACATATTATATAGCCTTGTAAATATTGCAAAGCACCCTTTACTCATTCATGGCAATCAGCAACAGCAGTAGCAGCAGCAGCAAAGGTGGAAAAAAATAAGAACCAAGCCAAGCAAAAATAAAAAGCCAGTTCAAGGTTTATAAGCTTTCCGAAATAAAAAAGCATAAAAAAATATAAATGAAAGTAGGGCATAAATAGCGTGGAATAGCACACATGAGAAAATGAAGAGACATGGTCATCATCATCATCATCATCACAGGCAAAACCATAATACATAATTACAACATTATTAAAACTATTTTTTTTTCTAAAAAAAATAGAGGAACGCAAACATTAAAGGCAAAAGTGATTATTATGTATGTAGGATATTTAGCATTTATAGCCTCCGCTTCAAAATAAAATGTATGTTTTTTTTACCTTTACCTCCTTAATCTTTATTTAAATGCATACAAAACCCACACAACATACATGAAAAAAACATTCGTAACCACACAAATATAATCAATATCAATATCAATGCACATTTAACCACAGGAAGGCTGTAAATCTATGTTTAAGGTTAATGGTATGTTATTTTTTATACAGAGGGAGTAGTGAACATGTTGTAGCAGAGGAATTTTTTTTGAAAGCCAATTATTTATTATTATTTTAAACAAAAAGAATTATCAAAATGGGAACATGGACAAAAAAAGAGGAGTAAATAAATTGCAGGTAAAAAACTGCTCGCAATTTGCCAATATATAACCACACCATATAGAATAACCATCCCACCAACCAAATTCCTTGACATCTTTATGTATGTACATAATATGCAGGAAAAACGTTCAGCAATTTAAAAAGGAATAAAAAATTAAATTATACTTTATAGTCTTCCTCATTCCCCCCTTTTTTACCTACATTACATTTTTGCTTTTACTGACTGACCTCCACTTTTGGCTAATTAATTGATTTTTTTTTCTCTCTCTCTCTCTGCAAAATTTACCATCCATCCAAAACCAATATATTTCTCTGTCTTTTACTCCTGGACTCTTTGTTTCTTTTATTGCTTTCCCATATGCATGAGCATGCAAGCACATAATATTTCTTCTTTTTTTAATGCTCTTAAAATTAGCTATTAATTTTTTATTACAGTTGGAGAAACGCATTATTTTCTAAAAAAAAATCCCAAGAAAAAAAAGAAAAAAAATTTGTTACAAAATAAATACAATGTAAAATAAGCACACAACACACATAAATACACACACACACACAAGAGTATATTTTGGTTCGTTTTATTTATTTTTTTGTAGACAAGAATGTGGAGAAAGCATGACTCTCTCTCTCTCTTTGAGAAACACACAAGCAACCAAAAGAAAAAAAATCGATATTTTCACATTTGTAGGTAAGTAGGTAGCATAAATGTACAGTAGCAATGGTGGAGGAGGAGGTGGTGGTGGTGGAACATGCTTCTGCTGCTTTCTTGCTGTATTCTTTTCCATTCTCCACACACACACATGCAGCTCAGGAGGAGGATGGAACAAGGTGCTTGGGTGATGGAAGTATACATACCTACCTGCCTTGTTATACAAGCATACTCCTTCAAAGTCATATTAGGGATATGTCATATGTATACCTATCTATATTGTACCAACTTGACTTTCTCTCGGAGAACAAACTATTAAAATGTTTCTATATATTTTTAGGTATGTGTAATGTGTACTCTTTTTCCACTAGAACTACTACAAGAGGGAGAGAGAGAGAAAGCGTGTGAGTATAAAGCTTTTAGTATGTACTACAGACACACAGCACAGCCCAAGTTGAAAAAAAGGTATAAAAAGTATATAAATTTTTTTTTTTGTGCATGCGTTACAAAACTCATTCCCCGACTACTACAACATCATCATCAACAACATGCTCGTTGTTAGTAGTCGTTTCTCCAAGCTATGTGCTTCCTCTCTCTCTCTCTCTCTCTCTCTTCTCCTTCTCATACAACTCAACTCACACTCTTTCTGACTTTCGTTGATCTACAAGCTTTCCTTTGCTGCTTTCTTTTTTTTGCTGATGAATAGCTCTCTGTTGCTATACTCTTTTTTTATACAATTGTCGTCCTCCTCCGTTGTCGTGTCGTCGTCGTTGAAAAACAAGAGAGGGAGAAAGAGAGAATTTGAGGTAGAAGTGGTATTATGGTATGATATAGTTGTCGTGGTATACCATATTGCTACTACACACCCATTATACAGCTTTTACCTTAATAAATTTCACATAGTTTGGGAGAACAAGTAGCAGCATCGGAGTATAAAAAATAGTATTGAAAAAGTACATAGAGTGTGTGTATAATGTGTCAGTCTGCCAGTCAACCGAAACAAGAGTGGAAAAGCTCATCATGATGATGATGAAGTGCTGTTATATGTATGGCATGGCACGATGATGATGATGATGAACAGGAGGGATAATATGAAAATTTAAGGTGATGAAAGAAAAAATGTTTTTTTCTGTGTTGCTCAACGTGTCAACCGTCACTTTCTTCTACTGTTTTATGCATACAGGGAAATAAGGGAACTTGAGTGCTCTTTATTATCATATTATTGAATAATATGCGTATAGGCAGCTCACACTTGTATAAATTTTCTACTCCTTTTTTCAAAAAAAAAACTTACAATCAGCTTACTTTTCCTTTTTTTGTTACGACGATTTTCAATTAAATCTATTGCAAAAAAATATACAAAGAGTTTTATAATCCCGGCTTAGGTATTCTTTCTCTCTCTTTCAATAAATTTTGTGGATCAAAAGACATTCCTTTTCTTGTTGAGATTTTCCAGGAAACGCATCTCATAAAAAATACATAAATGTCAATATCAAGATGATATACATTATTTATGCGTGCCTTGAAAAATCAAATTAGATAAGAAAAAAAGACACAAAAGACACACATGATGACGATAACAATAAAGTGATGTTGTTGCGGCTAGAAAAAATTGCAATTCATTTTGTCATGTGTACACACTCACACACCCACGCATTGTATACGGTTTTGTACAATAATAATAATAATACTGACAAAAATGCCGTAATCATTTCCATAATAATATCCGATTTCTCTCAGTGTTCAACAAAAGCAGTGCATATAAAAAAAAGATTTCTCCTTATTTTTTTTATATAAATGCACCTATTCTTATTTTTTACAGAGAAAAGGGAAAAGAAAAGGTTGCTGCTGAGATCATGACGATGATGATGATGATAATAATGCCATCAAAGCAAAAGGGGAAAAACGCTTAAAAAATACTACAGAGAGATAGATAAATATTATTATGTATATAAAATTGTCTCTCTCTTTCCCTTTCCATCTCTTTCTCTCTCTCCAAGGAAAACGGTGGTTTTCGTTTAAATATGCATTAGCCTGTCGTGTACTCTGTCAGAGGAGAACAAATCAGTACAAAACGACAGGAGAAAGAAGCAAAGGAGAAGGATGATATGGTGGCAGTAGTGATGGTGGCAGAAGGGCATATTTTTTATAACTTTTTTTCCTCTTGTGATGTTCCTCCTCCATCCACCACCTTCCCCTCCTCCTCTACATCTATAATGTGTCTGAGTGTAAGCTTACGTTTTTAGTGTCATCATGATAATACTACTACCCCATCATGCATATCTATACCTACACATGCTTATATATATGCAGAGTCAGTAAAACGACTAGAGAGAGAATAACACAAAAATAATGGTTTTAACTTGACGGCTTCTCCAATTCATCATCCTCTCTTGCGCGCATCTTTTTTTCCTGCCTTCCAGAATAAAAAGTTCACCTCTCTCTTTTTACTTTTCCATATGCAAAACTACAGAGGAAAAAGAGAAGCATTTCGGTATTAGCGCAATACATCATATTTTTTGCATTAAATCAAAATGTCTTCTTCTTCCTGGTATTTTTGTGGATGATTTTCTTTCAAGAATATATATTTTTCATCATACCATGTATTTTTGTGGTATTGTATATATAGCGCGCATGCCAATATGCCATTTTTTTATGTCAGGTTATAGATTTTATAAGGATAGGGTATATCAGATCAAGATCATTTTTTGATTTCCTGCACCGATCCCACTCATTAATATTTTTATGACTGGTTTTCGTTATGATTTGAGATTATGTAAAGTATACTTATATTATAGGTAGAAATATTATATGTAGATACATTCATGCAGGTTTTTTCTTCTTCCTATCATTATTATTATTATTATTATTGCCTGTATTATGATTACGTATTATGCAGATGAATGGGAAGCTCATAAATGTGCTATGCGGCTGTTTTTTTCTACTCTTTTGACTGATTGTTGTGGCGAGAAAGAGAGAGAGGGGGGAGAGCATTTGTTGGATTGGATGGATTGGATTGCGACACTGTCATTGTCGTTTTTGACATTCCTTCTTACATTTCAATATATAAGATGATGATGATAATGATGGCCATATCTGTTTTCTGATGCTTTAGTATTTTTTACCTGTGTAATTCCTCCACCTCGTTGCATTCTTCTTCTTCTTCTACTCTCACATGGCCGTATAGAGTTTCTGCTGTGTAATAACTGCAGTGCACTGCTAAGAGCTCCGTCAAATTCTGTCTCTGCTGCTTGAGCCATCATCGTTACATTTTTAAGAGAGCAGTAAAATAAGAAGAAGAGGAGTAATAATAAGAGCAGAACAGATCGCATTATTGCCTATATGGTGTGTGTGGTGTGGTGGTGGTCTATCTATATTTTCATGGCTGTATACAAGTAAATGGGACAATTAACAATAATCAATGACCAAATAAGGAAAAGAACATTTTGTGACATCAGCGGTCATATAGTCATCATCATGCTAGTAAATGGATTCAGAATTTTTACCTGCTGCATTAACATAATCAGCAAAGAGTGTATGGTAATATATATGACATGCATATTATAAAAAGGAAATACATGTTGTTGATGTTTGTAATGTGATGGTATATTTATGTGGGTGCGTGTGTGTGCGGTCGACTGGCTAAAAAAACTTCTTTTTTTATTATCATTTTTAGTGATTTGATTGAAATTGATATCTTGTTCGATGGATGGATGGATGAGGACAATGACGAAATATATATAGTCTTCATCCTTGGCTGTCACTGTCATTTTGTGACTGTTTTACAAAACGAATTATCAAAAAAAACTACACACATATTTTTTTGGGTACAATTTCCATCAAAAAAGGCATTACAAACATATTTTGTGTATAATACACATTTATATATTATTTACTTTTGTTAGCTTTTTTTCTCATTTTATTGCGTATTTACAGTAACATGCCATCAGTCATGCAAAAGGTTTCCATTATACTCTTTTGGAAGTGGTCTGAATGGTGGAACAGCTCTAAAAAGGCAAATAATTGATGCCTCTATTCTAATTCTGTCTGCACACCTTTTATTTTGCTTGTGTGTGTCTGCATTTTGTATGCAAAAGCTATAGTATAAGCAAGCATCAAGCGAGCAAAGCCAGTCTTTCGTCGTTATTGTAGCCGCGTAGCACGAGGTTATAATAATATTATACCAAAACGTGGAGGAATTTTGGTGGAATAGGATCTTGTGTACTATCCATGTAACATGCATATTTTTTATTGTTGTTTTCTTTTTGCTCTTTTTTTTGTCGACGCCGATTTGCAATTCTTGTTTTTTTATTTCTTTTGAAATAAAAACACAGTAGCGATATCGCGCATCAATTTGGTTATCATAAAACTAGTAATCAAGAATATTTTTTATTGTATGTATGAAAAACTCCAGAGGAGTAGTAGTAGGTAATCAAGTTTAGGTAAACCTGTGACCTTCGCCTTCCACCAACTTTTCGGTATACACTTATAACTTTATCTGTATGATTATGTCTGATCTCAACTTGCTTGCAACAACACTCAAATATTTTTGTCTACATACCTACATTTAATAATAAAATAATAAAATGTTAATTCAACTCAATTCAACTCAATTCAAGTCCACTCATGCAAAGAATTTAATTTTAAAAGTGCTGATGATCAACAAACAACCATTCATTCTTTTGCAAATTAGTGCACGAGTCAGGAAAAATGTAATAATAATATAATATTATGGACAGGTAACAAAAGTAGCATGCTGGTGTGATGTGAGATGATGTGATGATGATTTCATGATGATGATCTTCTCTCTCTAATATCCATATCATGACGTTATATCTTTGTGTCTGCGAGTCTGACTCTCGACTCGAGTCTTGATCCGAGACCGGTATAGTAATTTATGCCAAAAAAATATTAATAAAACGTGAGAGTTGAGTTTATATAATGTGCAAAATACCTATACATAAGTATTCACATTGGTATGCAGACAAGCAAAAAAAATTTGCTTCCCAACCCATTATCATCTTTCATTCTAATTACTATTTTTTCTCACAAATTTCCCATTAAGCACCAAAAGAGCAAAATAACAAAAATACCTTAAACTTTTCTCACTTAAACAAACATACGTAACATTATATACCTAATTTANTTTGCTTCCCAACCCATTATCATCTTTCATTCTAATTACTATTTTTTCTCACAAATTTCCCATTAAGCACCAAAAGAGCAAAATAACAAAAATACCTTAAACTTTTCTCACTTAAACAAACATACGTAACATTATATGCCTAATTTACATTAGTTAATATTAATATTTATACATTCTCTAATGCATTTCACATGTGTATATAATATGCATGCACATTGACCGTGAACATTTCTCTGTGCTTATCTTCATCATAAAATTATCATTCTCCTGCAGAGAGAGCCAACAAAATAAAATTTTATCATCATAATCATATTATCGTATTCTCGTATTTAACTTGAATACATCTATCCTTATCAGACGAGTGACCTTACTGACGGAAATATACACACAGCTAAATACATACATTTATTCCACTACTGGAGCAAATATATGTTTTTCCGTACGTGTGTAGCGTAATGTGTTTACACAAAGCTCTTATCTTTGTCTCTTTTTCTCACTCTCTCTCCGATAAAAATCTTGGGCTTATTTGCGCATGCTTTCTATGAGTTTAACCTCCTATTCATGTATATGTATCTCATATCTTAAACTATTGGACAATTAAAACTGTTATCTAAAAAACCTTGTAAACAATGTTGATTATGAGAGGATTTATAAGGTTGTCTAGTAGTTATACTGCAGTGCAGTGGTATACTGTAATATTATCTCAAAATGAGGATGATGATCATGATCATCATTATCATGATGACTATGTCTACAAAACTGACTGACACGATTACTTTTTCATATCCTCGAGGAAGAAAAAGGTGACGCAATGCTTTTGTAGTGAAATATTATATTATAATAACAATAATGCTACTTAAGCTCCTCTCACATAATTATATTATCGCATTACGGCAAATATTATTACCAGTCAGCAAAAGAAAAGTGTAGCAGTATAAGCGGCTGTTTGTAAGGTTGATATGGTGGACGACGTGAGAGTGCTTACATACCCTTTTCTGTTAGAAAAAAAATTATATTGTCGCATTTTCGTCATGACTGCATAACAAAGTTGAAATAATTCATTATGTGCTGTTCACCTCAACAAATAATATGGCAAACTAAGTAGTAGTAAGTACTACTTACTAAGTAAGTAGTATAGTAATACTAATGATTTTAAAGATTATTTTTTTGTTTGGGGAAATGTGAGATTTTTGGTCCTCTTCTTCTTCTTGAATTGACCACCTTGACGGACCATGCGCTTTTGCAGCGGAATCACGCTTTGATTCTTTTTTTCCTTTTTAGACAAAGCCGGTTTTCATTCCAGAGAGCGCTTCACTACCAGTTTTTTATTACTTGCATCCATCCACCACAACACAACCTACTGAACCCTTTCTGTTGGGTGCATATTGAAACCCACTCAGCTCACTCAAAGTTTTTTACACACACGAAAAATTGCATGGCATCATGATCAGCATATATCGCAACGTTCTTACAACAATACAATATATTTTTTTTTTCTTTTGCTCCTGAGGCTTCTTCCTTCCATAAAATTGACTCTCTTTTCTTATCATTATGACTGCTACAATAATAAAAGGGAATAAAAGCCCATAGTCCAACACACAATAACCTACTGCCTAATAAACTTACAATCAGGCTTTATGATCAACCAACTGAACTAACCTCGTTGCTAGTAATAATAGCATAATGTTTTAGTCACATGCGTACATATTTACACTTCACATGTTACATTCACACAAAAAAACCAGCAGCATTCTTGTTCGTCTGTCTGACCTGCTGGTCTTCTGCTGCTGCTGGAGGAGGAGGAACACCACCACCACAGCTTTTCAAACAAAATCAAGATAAATAAGAATTTGTAAAGATATTTGCCTACTTCCATCACCATCATATAAAGTGGCTTTACAAGGGCATAAAAATTTGTGTGCTGTGTTGTGTGTCATAATATGAGCTCTCGCACACACACACCACACATTGTACAGATATGATACGGAGAGAGATATATATTTAACCCTTCCACATATATGTACATTACTACTTGCCCTTTACACACAAACACATACAAGCATAATGATAATTTTCACAGAACAATGCCATTTAACTAATAATATGGATGGAAAATGGAAATATTATATCCTTGAAAAAAAGACTATATACACATATCTTGGTTTTGCCGCTGGTGAGTTACGTCTACGTGCATACATTCATAATGATAAATATATATGCATTATATATTTGCATTTTGATACAGATACGGGCTTATCACATACGACAATAATATATACATAATATATATAATGTTTGAGTCGATGATGGGAATAATGATAATAATCTCAGGATTCGCAAATAAGAGAAAATACCCTTTTTGTCTTCTTTTCCTCTCTGTATTGTGGATTATTATGCATGTACATTCATATTCATATATGTGTAGCCTGGATATACCTAACTAGTATATAGGCACATTATATTGTGTATATGCCTCATTTTCGCACATCAGATTAGTTCAATGTACAAGCTTCGCCTACTACTACTCTCCTTCTTGCAAAGCTGTTATACTCTCACTCTTTTTTTTCCTTCATATATATTTTTTATCCCTACTACACTCTGTTCTCGGTGTTTTTTTTTTGTATTTGTATCTCTCATCATAAGCAAGAGCCAGCATGATACTCTTGCTGGTTTTTGTAGTAATGCTTGAGTCAAGGATTGACGCATTGCAGGTAGTGTCGTAACCAATCAGCGTGGTTGGGTGGTCCCCGAATACCGGTACGGCAACTATCCGCTCTGCATTATTCCCCTCTCTTTTTTTCTCTCTCTCTCTCTTTTGCTCTACCATCCACCACCACTACTTGAACATTTTTTTTGTGTGTGTGTGCTGTTGTGGCAAATCCTTTCCAGCACCAGCAGCACCAGCAAAAGTTTTCCAGAAGTACAGGCTGTTATTGTGTTGCTGGAGAAATGGAATATAAAAAAGTATATAGCATGGGATGGAGCAGGGCCTTAAGGGTAATTGAGCAAACAGTGTCTGTGTCTGTCTGTGTGTCTCACACTGTCTCTCCGCTTCTTCCTCGTCTTGTTCAAGCTCTGTTGCCTTTATGCTGCTAAGAAATGCAAAGTTGAGATCACCATTAAATGTGGTAAGTAGCACACATTCACTCTCAACACACGCATTCTTTAAGAAAAACGGGGATAATGTGAGCGAGCAGTGAATGTCTTGTGTGTGTGTGTGTGTGCTTGCATGTAGTATGCTATATGGTTGTGGTATGCAATTGTCGATGATGATCATGCTGCTGCAAGTATGTAAGGCTTTGCAATAGTATAGGACGGAAGTGTACAATTACCGTATTCACAATACAACACTTACGCTTTACGCTACACTGAAAAAAAAATCTCGCTCAATGTGGGATATTATGTACAGAG
>JAITYZ010001818.1:0-18803 GCA_027744595.1 Paronellides praefectus | reverse complement strand
AGATTGTGTCATTGGGTGTACTGCTGCGGTGAGTTTGTGTGTGTGTGTCACGTCAAGAAATCGTAAATTATCAAACAAGATGGCATCTGGTGAGGAACGGGAAGTTTTGGAATCATGGGAGAAAATGATGGCTTGCTGCTTTCCCTGGGGATTTGTGTGGTTCAAGGAAGGATGTGGTTCATCGTGTTGTACCAATTGTCTGCTTGGAGCATTCCTGGGCATTTGCTGTGTCAACGTTTGTCATGCATGCTCATACGTAGGAAAGCCAGCAGGTCCCGAGAGCCCATGTGCTGCGATTGCGGTTCACGGCGAGTTGCGGCCTGTTACCATACAACCTCGCTAAAAAGTTTAACCCCACGCTATTCTACTACACATTCAATTCAAACTTTGAACACAGAAAAATATATTTACCCAGAGTCAATCAAGCAACATGTCACATTACATTACTACCTATTATTTTACACATATTCTCTAGCGGATGGATATAAACACATGTTATTATGTATTTATAATTAAGTTTCAAATTATATTTGTTTAACTTTATATGCAAATAGCTTATATTTGGATCATCGAATATTTATGTACGTTATAGCTACCAAGTACGGATAGTACGATGGCAGGATAGAAAATTTAGAAATCAAAAGTCCAAACGTTTCAAAGAATTTCCCATTCTTTTAGTGATTTTTTTTTGCAATTTCTGTTTGATTTACTTTGATTCCTTTCAACAATGTACCGAGTTCTGTGATGAGTGTGAAATTTTATTATTACATCATATTATATAGTCAATAAATATGCATGTTCTATAATGTTATAAACACACTTTAAAGTATTTTAAATTATATAGAAAATTTCTAATTTGCACCTTTTTTGTCGCTGTTTGAATTTTTCGGGGAAAAAATATTAAAGTTTAATGCACAATCAATAATTGTCTAAATTCACGAAATGAAAATTTGTAAACTTTTTTTTTCTTCCAATTGCTGAAATTGCTGGCATCTCATAAAATTTCATATAATTATAATGCAAAAGGTTTGATGTGTGTGGTACTTGTCACCCACATGATTTTCACCACAAAACAATGCAAACTTACATTTTTTGCATAAATAATTCTGCCCATAATAATTTAATTACAAGCTTAATTGGTTTTGTAGTGGAATAATGTACCGCAAAAGAGGAAGCCCGACGATGATGATGTTAACCCAAAAGTGCGAATTTCAATGGAAGAAATACAACGGGAAAAATGACAAACAGTGATTTATAATTGCAATCTATATGAAAGATTTTGGGTGTTTTTTGCACAATTAAAAAACCATTGAACTAAATACTTCCTTTGTGATCCTTTTTTGGTTTAAATCGCAAAGTTAAAAGGAACATACGAACTTGTGTCGAGACGGAGATGATGACTAGTCATTGAGGCCAACAGGATTCTTTCAATCCCTTTTTTACTACTTTACCAGCTTGACTGCCTTTCAAATTCTCAACTTTTCGGAAAGATCAAAAGATTCGGTTTGAACAGTGAAAAATTCATACACATTTTTACTTTTAGCATTTCCAAAAATTCATCAAGTTTTTAATATTCTATCATTAATTTTGACAGGAAGAGAAATCGGAGAGCAAGATGAGTTCGGTAAAGGAGCTGAGTGATCTGCAAACATGGGAGAAAACAATGGCATGCTGTTGTGCGCCAGGATTCGTTTGGTTTAAAGCGGGATGTGGATCATCTTGTCTGCTAAGCTGCTGCTTGACTATCTTTACAAACTGTTGTTGTCTTCAAATTTGTCACTCCTGCACCTTTGTTGGGAAAGCTGCCAAAGAAGGCAGTCCCTGTGCAACCATAGCAATACATGGGGAGCTAAGTCCAATTCTAATGGAACCAATTACAACAGAGCCACAATAATCCCGTCGTATCTGTACTGTGTGGAGTAAATAACTATCCGTATGAATGTAATACCGATTGATGCCACTTAGCAATCAGCCGTTAATAATTTATTTATTTAATGTGATTGTAATGCATTGTGTCAAAAGTTTGACAATTAAGTAAACAATTTAAGCTTGAAATAAAAATTTCAAGCACAAGTTGCTTAATTAATTTTTAAGGATGATGATATGGTGTCATTATGTCAATGATATCAGTGTTAAACATTATTATAAGCACTCAAGTTCAATTATACCTGGCACTTATGATGTAATGTTAATAATTAAATAAAAGTAAATGCACAAATAAATACAGAAACGTTGGGTTCATGACATCATCATAGTAATGACATGATAAGCTTAAATTTTAAGTAAATATATCGACTTTGGTAAGCTAAAAGCTGGTGATTAGAGTTAGAATGAAAATACAAAATTGGAAAACTCAAGAGCTTCAATGTAACTCAGCCATTTGTTTGGATTGAGACCATGATTTCAATCCCAAGCAATTTTGTGATGATGTAAGCAACTCTCTGTAAGCCTGCAAATTTGTTCCTGAAGTGGTGATTTCCTGTTGTTTAGAGATAAGCGCACTTCCATGAAATCATCTCTGTTACTACAAACAAGGCTATAAGCCCTATTTTGCAAACAAAATCAAACAAGAGCATTTTTTTTTCTTGTGAATTTTAATATTCACTCATAAAAAAAGCCTGCTTGGCATACATATTTTTTTTCTAGGATTTTCCAATTTCTAGAACAATTTATCAGATTTAAGGCCTGAACTCAAGTCTTGTTTGGATTACATATTGACTTTTTTTATTTTTTCCTTTTGAATGAAATGGAAAAAACCCGCAAATAAATTCTATCAATTTGATTGTATTTCAAAAGAATGTTTGCAAACTTATTAGTCTTCCCATTATGTCATCTCCCTTTCTTCTCTGAGTCAGCAGCAAAAAAAGGAAGAAAAAAAAGGAGAAAAGTATTTCCCATTTTATCCCCTCAAGTTGAAAAGCGGAATGAAAGGAAACACGTTCATTTTGAAAAAGAAGAAGAAGAAGAATTTGATCAAAGAACTCATTTATTGGATGCTGAAAAGAAATAGGATAAATGGAAGAAGAAGAAAAAACAGGGGAAAAAGGAGAATGAAACAAAAAACAAGCAATCTCACAGCTTGCTCTATCGATAACAAGGCATGAATGTTGTGACGGCAGTGGTTATGGTGGTAAAATGGCGACAAGCCTTTTTTTCCTCCTTGTACATCCTCTTGTGTGAAACTTATTTGCAATTTAATGTATTTTATTGAAGTAGATGTACATGTTTCCTTTTTTCCCATCTCCCCCTCCCCCTCTTTTTTTCCTTTAAAAGAGCCATCCCCAATTCCTCAATAGCATTTTTTTTGCTTGTTGAACCAGTGAAATTTCTTGTTTCTTTTCTTTCTCTCAAGAACCACGCAGCAAATAAAAATTCAGATGGAATAAGCAAACGACGACGTATAGACCATAAAATGCAATCACACAATCCTACACACACACGAAAACACAGAAAAACACACACTTTTTGACATCGTTACTCTGAAAAAAAGGGAGATCAAGATTCAAGACGGAGCAGTGGAGTTTAAAGAGACTGACGGAAAAAAAGACAACTTTGGCTGGGGGCACATGGCAAACACGCAACTACACAACACTACTTTCATTCTTTCTCTGAGACTCTTGTGCATATATGTATTTTCAAGTATACCTCCACACCCCCCTCCCCCCTCTCTCTCTTTCTTAGTCCAAAACAGGTTTTTTTTTACAAATGTTCCTCGGATTTGCATTTTCTTGCCGCTCAAAAAGTCAAAGAGAAATCCCACTAGACAAGGATTTCATTGCCGTGAGTAAACACAAATTTGTTGTGAATCAAGCAAAGAATGCTGCTGCTCCTTCACTTCTCCATAAACTTGTACATAAAACATTGTATACAAACTAATATAGAAAAAAATAGCGTTTTGCTATTAAAAAAACTCATATTACGCTTTGTACTCCCAAACGCTTTTCAAAAGAGATTCGCAATCTTTTCTTCCTTGCTAACCAGCAACTACCACCGACACACTGCTTTTCTTTCTCTCTTGATAATGTTCTTATTCTTCATTTCATACCATTTCCCTTCCCTTTTTGCTCTCTCTTATTTCACAAGAAAATTTAACACAACTTCTCTACTCTTCTCTGTCAAGGAAAGCCCAATTTTGTCAAAAAGAGCAAACCTTTTTAAAAAAAAAAAAATACAGAAGATGAATAAAAGCAGCATCAGCAAAGTAGGGTGGAGGTGGTAGTAGTTGTCGTATCACAACGCAACGTCACTCCAAATATGTACAAGTAGACATGCTATAAATGTATGAACAGGCACACATCCAAACTTACACATTTTCTCAATTCTGTAAGACGTTTGAGAATTCTTTCCATTTCATCTAATAACAGAAAGACATAAGCAGAAGAAGAATATTGTATTCTGGGAAAAGTAAGTGGAGTCGAGAGTAATTGCAGTTGTAAGCCAAAAAAATTGTTCAAATAATACTACACCAAAGGTTTACAGATTATTTGCATATTATGTCGTTTTATTTGTCTGTCTGCGTATACATTTTTATACAAGTGTCCACTACTCTAATATATGGGATTTATTTTTCATTGCATAAAAACATACCGACACCCAAGCCAATTTCTCCATCTAGTAATCATATTCATACACTCGGGGTATAACTATTCCAAAAGTGCGAATAATACTTATTGGCCCAAGAGAATCTCTGTCGCGGTATTTTACCGCTCTACATGCATATTAATCTTTTTTTATCTTTTTTCAGCTACTCAGGTGATGAAGATGACGAAAAAATTGCCCAGTTTGATTTATTTTGGATACATGTTTTCTTAACTTTGTCCAATTTTTTCTAATTTATGTTTTGTTAAGATATGTCGTCAAGCAGCGTTAAATTGTATTTAACAAGCAGTCTGATTACACTGGATTTTGCGAAGAATTTCCAATCTGTGGCAATTTAATGCATTTCAGCAAAGTAGTGGGTGTAAATAATCAATACCAAACCAGCGTAAAAAAAACTTTTTGTAAACTCTTATCAATTAAGTTGAATCAACACTCAACACTGAGCGTCTATTATGTGAGCAGAGCAAACACTCCATTATTTTATGTTTTTTGTTGCGCCTCTTCTTGGAAATGAACCAAGGAAAGAATACCGTCTTTTGTCAATATTTACACTATGATGATAAGTAAAGAATGTGTGAAGTGAATTGATTGGATTTAATACAAAACCAAAATAACTTTTTTTTGTTATGATGATGAATAAACCTAACTTTTTTCATGCTCCCATAAAAGTCATCAAACTATTTATTTAGCTATTTAAATAAGACGCAACCAAGCTATAAAATTGAATAAAAAATTCTTCATAATTGTTTGCGTTTATTGGGTGTACCTATTTTTCTGATAAATTTGTATGGTGTTTGGATCCTGGATGGATATGGCGTTGGACTTTTTATTCGTTTTTTGGGTGCTTTTATGGCAACTTTTTTATTGCTTTCGTCTCAGTCGACGACGGTTGTATATCAAATAATTGTTGATTGTTGAAGTGTTTTTTCCCTATTACTTGTATATTAGGTATACTTTTTTTTAACCAGTTAACAGTCTATTAACCACATCCTCTGCCTTGTTTTAATTGGCTGTTCATCTAAGCCATCCAAATACTTTGGGTAAACAAAAGAAAAGATTTAAAAACTTTTTCCCTCAAGGATTTTTTAAGAAAATAAATAAAGTTTGTTAGTGAAATAGTTCAAGAGGAAGAAAAGAAGCGTGTGGTAAATTTGTACACAAGTTTTTTTGTAGAAAAACTATGCCGTGTTGTTTGTTGTTAATGAAAATTTATTCTTTACACAAGAAATAACAACAAAACAAGGTTTACCTTCTCCAATTAAAAAATATATATAATCTTTTATTTTACTTTTTTTTCTTAGTTTGAAGACAAGCCACTTTTACCAGCCTCTTATTAAACGTTATATCCTCATTTAGCACAACCACCAGGCTGGTTTTGGTGTTACCAAAATTTCTAAGAAAGTCTCCAATAAAAAGAAAAGTAAAAAGTAGAATTAAAAGTAATCTCATTTTCCAAGTATTTAGAAAGTTAAAAGTAAAAGAAGTGGTCGGTGGATTACAAAAAAAGAATGAGTAAAAAAGGTTAGGATTTAAAGTTTCCTAAAAGATTACAAGGCATTCCGCAACAGCAGTTTGATTTATTGTTAGCCATTATTTAAAAAAAGTAAAACTTGTGTTGGATACAAAAGGTGTAGGGTGTCGTCTCTTTCAAGCAATTAATTGTGTAGTGGACAGGAATTGCTATAGTGGCAAAAATAGAATGAAATGTGCTATCGAAGCGAAACAAAATATTCAACATTGCCATTCCGTAAACTGGGGCATCTTAATCATATGTGGCAATAAATAATCCATCTTTGAAAAGGCATAAAACTAGCGAGAACCTTTTATCCAAATTGTCTTTTCACCTTGTTTGCTGAAATCGAGCAGGTTGAATTGAGTTTGGGTTTGAAAGAGAGAGAGAGAAAGAAAGACAAGTTTTCTGAAACGAAAGTTCAAATGTGCATTATCAACGAAATCGGAAGTTATAAATGAAATGAAATGGTAATGGAGTGGCTATGGCTATGGTATAAATATTATGGTAATTGCGAACGTCATGATGGCACTAGTTTCAATTTATCCTTTCAACCAGACAAAAAATAATAATACAGAGATCTCAATTCCCTTTGTTGTTCTTCTTGGAAGATATACATACATATATCCACTTGTATTACTATACAGTTTTCTTCTATAAATATACTAAAATGGTTTTGAAATGAATGTGTTACATTTTTCTATTTCTACTTCAATGCATTCTCAAAATATGATTTCCCCTATTTCTTGTGACACATGAGAATGAGACACACATCACGACATGTAAAAAAACATGTATAAATTAAACCAACAATAAAATCCCAAACGATATATCTACATTTTGATGGGCAAGACACACTACAACAAATACAATAACCAATGCATCATTAAATTCTTTCTACAATAATGAGCCTGTAAAACTAACGTCCAAAACTAGTGGTTGTCTAGTGGTTCGCAGAGTTGCAATGAAATTTATACTATTGCTTTTATCGATTAATTGTATAGTTGGAATTTCAAATTTGATAGCAGCTTGGTAATATAATATGGACTGCATACCGCATTTCCTCCGATTTAAGCCCGGCTTATAATTCAAAAACACACTTTTTCTTGCTGTCCCACTAATGTTAAAGTACCCGGCTACTATAAGAGACCCGGTAACTATTAGAGGAAATACGGTATATACATTTTTATACATACATAAATATATTTACGACGTGTACACACAAAAACCTAAGTGTGATCAATAATCATCATAAAAGTTTTACATCAAATGTGGTGTAATGTCTGATGGCAATGATGATGGTAGTTACGTCCGTTTTTTACGTGTCATCCCTTTGCAAAGAGTGGTTATGATCGTAACAAGTATACATGTTATTATGTACTATAATATAGGTTTGAACTATCAATAAAAAAGAGTGAAACCGCGGACGGAATGGTCCTACCACTCAAGCATGATATTATGATGATTGCTTGTACTTGCTCCTTGCTGTCACTGTCATATATACGTCAACCACACAATTAGTAGTATAGTCGTTAGTTGATGTGTGAGTGTGTTTGCGTGCTACTTACTCTTACTTGTACCAATTTTGTGTTGATAGTGGTTATAATAGTAAAATGGTCAATTCACATGTTTAAAAGAAAAAAATGGATTGCGTGTTTGTAGGCTGGAGTGAGTGTGATGATGATGATGCGGTGTCCTATTATATCTTGTTCAGTTTGACTGATGGACAGTTAAAATATATTATTAATAATTATTATTATTGTTATTATAAAAAGCGAAAGATGAACTGATCATGACTGCGTGTTTACTTAAAAATATTACTCAAGTACTTGTTTGCGTATGCCATTGTTTTGAAATTAATCATATATTTAGAGATATAAATGTTCCAAGTGGAAAAACAAGAGTATTTTTGATGAATTGGTAAGCATGTGAGACCAAGCAGTTGATGCAAAAAAACTGCCTTGTAATCAGAATCCATTTCGGTGAATTTCGGTAAAAGGGTTGATTATTGAATAAAACGACGTATGAGTCAACCTGGTACATTGCATTAATGTTTCCCGCCCAAAAAAGTAACGAATGTAACAAGCTGATTGAATCACTACTCAAAATACTATGTGGTGCTTTGATGAAAATTGATTGAAACTGATTGTGAAAAGAACCTTTTTAGTCCCTGTCAACTTCACAATGTGAAGTATGGAAATGAAGTGGGAATATCCTATTCCGATATCAGAATAGGGAATTACCAAGTGGTCATTTAAAATAAAAAGTCGTTGTTGTTGATTCATTGCCCATTCAAGTGTCTCTCGTTTTGAGTAATATCTTATTGGAAAATAGTAGAGAGAATAAAGAGCTTTGTGAGATATCTAAGAGCAACCGAAAAAGGGTTTGCCCTTTTATCAATCAATATCGAAAATCGCCAAAGTTGATACTCAATTGTAATAAAAAATTTTTTTTAAAGCCTTTTCCTCTGGGAAAGGGCATGTGAAAAGGGGAAATAATGTAAAAAGTTGAGAATGCTATTGACCATTTCATCGATGCAATTTATTGCAAAGAAAAGGATTCGACTTCTTTTTCAGTAAGCCAATTTCTTTGATAGCATTCCGCTAACATTCGATTGGCTTCATTCTTTCTTTTTTCGTTTTTTGCCACTTTTTTGGACTGAAGTATCAAAAATGAACATTTTAAATCACTGCCGCTCACACTACATTAAGCAGTGTAACAGTACCAATTCTACAAATGGGGCGAACAGCAATTTTAATTTCATGGACAGAAAGAGATTTTTATGTGTAGTTTTTTATCCAAATGACAATTATTTTTAATGTCTTTCAGCTTTCATATTGATAAAAATAAATTTTACCTGATAGCTAATAGATTATTAGCACTAAATTAAAACCGGAACCTCTGGTTAAAATTAAATCAATAACCTAGTTTTTTCCCAAGCAGACAGAAATTGAATATATGGTCGTATACCATTATTAATCCATTTAAAACAACGTTTAATATTCAAAACTCAATTATTAAGTTAATAAAGTAGTGAAAGAAAGAGAGAGAGAGAGAATCACACTGATCTCATTACAGCACTGCCTACTACTAATTTTACAAACATCCGTCATGTGTGTAGGTTGACTTTCAAAGGGAAAAAAATTAAATTGGCCAAGTTATATATCACGTGCTTCTATACAATGAGCTAATATCTAAAGCTTTCAGCAAAAAGCAATGTGGCATAATTTCATCCAAGATAAAAAAATGTTTTTCAATGCCCCAAATATTTAGTCAAAAGAAAAGCAAGTGGAATTGAAACGTAAAATGGAAAGAAAGCCATGAAAGTTTCTATCTATTTCCTTAGTTTGAAGTTTATAAACGCAAAACCAAGTTTCTTTGCTAAAGGACGACTTTCTATACCTGGCTTGTTTTGTTTCTTATTCATTTGATATTTTACAAATTTCCAGATGTAAAAATAGATACATGTAACACATTTGGGATGAGAAAGAAGAAGATTGTTAAAAGGGAATCATCATTCTATCATGTAGGTATGTATGCCATTACATTTTTCCTTGGGAAAATTGAGCGATACCAAAGTTGTAACCGTGGAGGTTGTTGTTGTTGTTGTGATGCGGTAAAAGTAAAATCCTATCACAAGTCACACCTTAACTTTATTATTATTATTATTATTTGTGGAGTAAGTATGTAGGTATGTAGGTATGTACATGGGTACGTAGGTTGCAGGTAGGTATTTACCTATGTTACGTGAGCATAATCTTAGATAATGCGAAAGGGAAGTTGAAAGTATTGACTTTATGACTGGTTGTGACGACGACGGTGATGATGATGATGGTTGGTGAACCTAAACAGAATGTTAATGGGTGGGAGTGCGCAAATATTAGATTTCATCGAGAGAGGCACGGAGTAACTTTTTATTGACTTCATAAAAAAAATTCGAGAGAGGAAACATGATCGTAAAAGTATAAACCGATATCACATGACAAGATGATAGGATATTATTGGAATGGTATGTCGTTATGTTCTTGTGTCTGTGTTATGTTGTGAGTAGTGCCATACAGCTGTGTTGGTGGTGGTACTATTATTACAACCAATGATATTACGCAGCTGATGATGGTGATGTCTGACAGAGAAAAATGTTTCCTGTTTTGAGCATCATCATCATCGTTATGATAAGGTTAACCAATACCTGTTTATTGGATTGTAAAAAGGGGATTGGGAATAGTTCTCATGGAAGTATTCACTAGCATTATAGTTTTAGATCTAGTTAACTGAATGGACCGTAAAACCTTTTATGGTGAACTCCCCCCTCCTCAACATAAATATATCTTTTTTAAATGGCGAATTTCAAATTGCTTAATATTTTATCCTAATATTCTTATTATTTTGCTTAAGTCAACAAATATCTATTGTTCTATTGTGCGAGGAAAGGAGAAATTTGTATCTATCATTGTGTGGACTCAAAGGTTCCTTGAATGATACTTGAAAATATGTGCCACTATGAACTTGATGTAAGTTGTAGCACTCATTATACTTGAATGAAAAAGTTACTTAAATATTCATAATTTATTTTTTATCAAATATTAATTAAATACGATGATAAAATATTGCACCTTTTATTTTCCATCATAGTAGTCAACCTCTCTTTAGCAAGAGATGTAAAAAAGATAGTAAAAAAGGAGCCATTGTACCCAAGCTTCCATCAAAAGGTACTGCCAGATGAACCCAGACAAGAAACCCTAGTGGATGTTCCTCTCCGTGGATATTTCAAACCCGGTGCCAAAATATGACAATGCTGTATTTGGAATCAAACAAGACAGGGCAAACGCTCGCCCATCTTTTATATACTTACCAACTTCAAAACAAAACCCCCGAATCCCACCACTACAAAAACTTGACAAAGAAGTTATATCGAAGTTTGAAACGTCTTTATTTCTTCTAGAGTTCACTTAGGTTTTTAAATGAGTATCGTCATAAAAACGGCATATTATTATAATAAATACATACACAAATATGAACAATGTGTTTCCGTTTTATTTTTCCTCTCCCTTTGAAAATTAAAAAAAACACTTTAATGAATGCGAATGGATACACGATATAATGTTTTTATATGCTACGCATCTTTAAAACAACCGAGCGACATGGTTGATTTGATTCTTACGTTCAACTCTTCCTACTTGTCCAAATTCTACCTCTCGACATATAAATAGAAATCCGGCTAGTATTAAATATATTCCTCCTTATAAAAATAAATGCCATGTTTACCTAACCAAAGTTTGGTTGTCTCTGCTCATCCAGCGGGGTGTATCGTAACGCAAGTAAAAATAGGCTGCAAAAATCCTTCTCTTCTTCTTGTTTAGCTTTCTTTGTTTTGTTTCTTTACGAGTGTGTTTGCATTTATAAGGAAACTGGGCTATCAAACGAATACGTAAACAAATGTTTGAGATCATTTCTACTATTTCTTTGTGGAATCCTTGAATTATCATCCTCTTCGGCATCATCACAACTGACCATACATTTCTGCTGATGACACAGTTATACAGAGTCTGTATTACAGACAGATATACAATACGGCAAATATGCATAATATGTTTTAGAGTGTTATATCCAGGCTTACAGTGTGTTACAACGTTATACGATAAAGTGTTTCCCTTTCCATTTATTTACTACCTATATTCCATTTATATATTTTTTTCCTCAAGGATTTCAGTTCAGTTTCCTTTTCTTCTTATTTATCATCATCATCCTGCCGTGCATTTATACCCAGCTCAATTTATTCCCTTTTGCATTCAAACAAAAGGAAAAGGGAGTGGTAAAAGTAGAGAGAGAGAGACAAGACGTTGTTGTTGTTGTTGGCTATTTATATGCAAACGATATGAAACCTATGAGCGGAATAATGGCAAGAGAGAGAGAAAGAGAGGATATCATTAGATTTCTCTGAAGACTCCACAGATTTCTCACGTCCCCACTTTACTTGAATGAATGTCTCTGAAGAACTGACGAGGGAAACGCTGATTTTATACATTAGCATATTATTTTCCCTACACAAAAACCTTGCAATAAATACATAATAAGTACTTATGCCACTAGGCCAGTTTAATACACACACAAAAAAACAAGCCTATTCCCAAAAATGTTTACCTTAAGCGCAGGAAGTGCACACAAATAGACCGAAAAGCCAGACAATTTCTTGTTTCTCTTCAATGTCGATTCTTAAATATTCACTCTCATTTCCCTTCTTTCCCTTCAACAAAAGGCATTTGCCATTGAGTTCAATTCCAATCACCCTATCTCTTTTCTGCTTTCTGCGCACCCATCATTTAAAAGATTGCTTGCTCCTATTGTTGTTCTCTTTCTGTCCTTATTGCCATGCTACTTGCTTGAATGAACATGAGATTTTGAAACCACCACTAGACCATACCCATAATACTAGTAACTAGCACAGTTTTTATACACGTCAGGCAATCAGTCTTGTGCCGTAAATAAACCCACATTTTTATCTACACAACTTTCCTTTCTTTTTAGACTAGACGCTCACTACAGGAACAACATGTTATTAGCATTTAAATTTATACATGACTCCTCCATTATTTCACGCCATTTTTCTCCTTCAAATTCGGTCGTCTAGAAACTTTGACACTTTGAGTTTTTTTCCCTGTGGAATTCCTTTATTTCCTGCTTACTTTACTCACTTCATATATCCTATTTTACTTGGTCACTAGAAAATATTTCAAACCTCCCTTATTTTAAATTGCTTATTCTTCTTTCTCCCACTTTAAACTCTTCAAATTACCAAAAAAAAAATAATATGACTTTTGTTGTTGCCATTTCTAAAACCCTCTCTTTTTTACCAATACAAAAAAACCATACATGGGAGTAGGAATAATCTTACTGCTACTGCTGTTGATGATGATGACGCTATTTACTCAAACTCCAAGTTTTTGTACTTTTCTTAACTTTTTCTGTCCATTTATATCCATCCTTCACCATAGTTTATACCATTTTCTGGTAGAACAACAATGTTTTATTTATAAGTGAAGCAATTCCAACCTCTCTCTTTCACTTTATATATATCCCTGTTATTTCTACTCACATTGTAATGTAATGCTGCACTATATAAAATAGGTACCTATATAATACCAGACCAGAACCCATCAACTCTCTATCCTTTTATATCACATTCACATTACACTACTCCGAAACAACCATGAACAACATGCGAAACTTTTTTTTATCTTGGCCATGTTTTCTTCTTCTTCTTCTACAACTTTAACAATAAGTAACTCCTGATGTTACTTACATGTAACATGTTATAAGTGCAACGTCCAATATACTTATTTACTTTTTTTTCCACCAGACTAAAAATTACAACTTTACTTTTTTGAGCCTCTTGAAGGAAAGAAGAAGAAAAAATCTCTCATGCGCTAGGGGCTAATCTTCTAGTGAGACGGATTGATTGTCTGTGTGAGTCAGCCAACTTGAAACATAACCAAAAAAGGGAAACTACTTTGAGAGAGGGAATCTATGTCTCAAACTCTTCATCCACTTGTTTTTTAGGATATTTTTTCATCAACGTAACATAAAACTACTTTTTTTAGCTTTGAGGTATAAAAAATATATGAAGTAATTTGCAAAAAGATGTACACAG
Source organism: Paronellides praefectus (assembly GCA_027744595.1). Classification (NCBI taxonomy): domain Eukaryota; kingdom Metazoa; phylum Arthropoda; class Collembola; order Entomobryomorpha; family Paronellidae; genus Paronellides; species Paronellides praefectus. The sequence continues at coordinate 5,046 of JAITYZ010001818.1, read as the reverse complement.
TGTGTACTACACACAATTGAACACACTGCAAAAATATAATATACACTGCTTATCATCAACATTCATTTTGTAGCAATATCACCAAGCGGCAAAAATATTGTTGGCTGATTCTTTAAAGCTTTCGTCCATCAAAACATTGGGGCAACGTTAAACAAAGTATTTTGCTTTTGCTTAAAAAGCGCCAATATTAAAATTCAAACATGAAAATGTATACTTCCTTTTGTCCAAGTTAATCTACCATTCTTTCCAATCAATTAATTTTCCAATGCAATTTGAAGAGGATAACCGTAAGAAGTAAAGGAACAAGACTCCAACTGTTTGATCTCAACGTGTTTTTTTGGGTGTATAGCCCCTTGTTTACTGCTGTAATTTGCAATTTTCTAATGCAATCCCTGCCACACAAGAGCGTTTCATTACAATCCGGCATGTATATGGTGTTGTGTTGTATCGACACAATCATTCAAGTGAGTGCCCAGAAATGCCTACGGAATCCAGAATAAGTGAGTCCCTATCTTCGCTTATCCTTAAACAAAGAAGGTATTGGCGATAAGATAAATAAAAGATGATGGAAATTGAAAATGCCAGAGGGAAGTGTTTACTGAACAAGTGGAATGCCAGAAGACTGGATAGAGAGAAGGAGTTTGTGGCAATGGACAATGATTGTTTGTTCGTGTGAATGTGTGCGCATCTTTCCAAACAACCACCACCACCAACCAATTTTCATTTCCGATGAACTCCACAATAAAATAAATTGGTTTGTGTGTATGCCTAAATATAGGAAATTATCATTATTCATTACCGTAAATTCTTTGAATATAACCCATTATTTTTTATTAATCTGATCTGGTAGAAAAGTATCCAGTTTGTGAATCAAATTGAACAGCTCCTAGAAATATTTAATAATATTATATTTCTTTGTGTTTTTGAACCCAACTTAATTTATTAAGTTCTACGCTACAATTGTAAAATTTACGGTTATTTTTCGTAAAAAAGGCATAGCAAAAGATTTTTATCTCGCTTTCACTTTGTTATTTTTCCCAGTTTCATCTTTGCTTTGTAAAGTAAACACGTTTGAGTGAGAAACCTTTGCTTTTAAATACCAACTGACATTTTTTTGCACTTTACTTCCTTTCTACTTTCTTTCTCTCTTTCTCTCTCTCTCTCTTTGGCAATAACAATAATACCACATCACCAACAACGCTTTGGTCCCTGACAATCCCACCTTTGTTGTTGTATTCTTACTCTCTTCTCCGCTCTTTTTTATTCTGCTACAGCAGCAGAGTGACGAAAATAATAATACTGTTTTTTTCAACTAAGAAATAACCCAAAGATGTTACCATTCCTTCATTTTCATATTGAGTAAAAATCCAACGCGTGTACCTTGTCACAATGACATGACACTGTTTACATAACATCAATATTTTTTTATACCCACCACCACCTCAACAACAACAACAAAAAATTACCAATGGTACAGTGTGCACAGTGCTTTTATTCACAGCAGTAGTAAAAATATACAAACATGACTACAATTCAAAACATGGCGTATATACATTCTTCTAGATCCTCTTTCTAGAAATAAAAAAAAGGAAACGAGTTGATTGTGATTTTGCGAGGAAAAAAAAGATGAGGGATACAAAACATGTTGTTCCAACAATGCATTGCCTTGTAGTCAGCCAGTTTGGTAAAGATGATCAAAAAAAGAAAGAAAGAAAATCCGCTTCTTTATTTTTATTATTCATTTTGACAGGAGAAACTGTAAGTTTGTGTGTGTGGCAGTGGCAGTACCCCGCTGGTACATTTTTTTCCAAACAAAATCTGGAAAAGTCAAGGAAAATTGGAAAATGTGAGAGGCGATGCTGTAAAAGAGCGTCTGTCGTTACAATAAAACAAGCAATTTGTTTTGATTAGTCGAAATAAATACCAGGGGCAGCGTGGTTTTAGCATTTCATAAAATCCATTTATGTGTCATTTTGAATCTTGAATGATCTACAAAATGTATAAGGTGTGGGGGGAGTGCATGACTTTGTATTACTACAAGTGCGAGGCGTAGTTGTATCAGTTTTTGGGAGCATTTTCCAATGTTTCAAATGTATGGGAATAATAGTATATATATATACCAAGTATATAATATGCACGTATATTTATATGTGTGTGTGTGTGGCGAAGAAACCATGCTGTCAACCTTCATGGTCGTCCCACGTAATACTAGTCTACATATTCTTTTATTCTTCTACTGCCACATATTTTGGGAGTGTACACGGAACAAATGAAGAAAATGAGAGAATGGAGCGAAGAAAGGAGAGATATGGTGGAGAGGAAAGTAAATGAGGAGCAGGACAAGAAACATGAAGATAGAAAGAAAGAGTGACTGGGAGAGAGAATAGTTGGAAGTTTGCCAAAAGTGCGGAAGTATCTCTGGTCCTACAACTCTTGTTCCTCTCTTGTGCCAGCAAGGATTTTCCAGCTCCCGGCCGAAAGGCAAGGCCAAAGCAATATAATATTTCCTTTTTTTTCCCCCCTTCCTCCTCCCCATCTAAAACTTTCTCTGTCGGATGTATGTATGTATCCAAAAGCTTAAGTATTGTAGTGAGGAAGGAGAAGAAAGTATGCATGTGAAATCCATGAAAATGTTGATCGATCAGAGTATAAAATTTCTTTGGTTTGGTGTTGCTGGTACATATACTTCCCTACTACTATGCCTCTGTGTGTGTCTGTGCTTGTCTTTTACCCTGGCCTACATAACTGGACTGACTCTGAGAAGAAGAAGAAAAAAAAATAACGACGTGGCTGTGCCGTGTCCTTTCTTCTGTAGAAAGGCTTTTCTTTGCTCATCCTTCTCTGGAGTGGTCTGCCCTGCATTCCTTTCACTGCCAACTACTATATAACTGGCTTCTCTGAAGGAAAATGGAGATACACAAGACAAGCCTTATTTACATAGATGAAAGGCTATGCTCCTGCCTATCGACTGCTCAGGCTTCCTCTCATTCTTATCGTACTTAACTCTTATATATTACGGATACCTATTTTTATATACAATGTGTGGTTCCGGTTAGACATCTATTGCTACATTCTGGTGTAAATACTCAAAATGATGCTGAATAAAAAAAGGCAATATAGTTTTGCTGCTGATGATTATGGTGAGAGAGAGAGAGAGAGATGAGGTTTCTTACTTTACCAAGTCTATCGACTTGGTAGTTTGTGTTTGTGTGTGTGCACAAGCAGGCATCTTGATACATAGGTAATAATATTATTAATCCTATAAACTAGTCAAGTGAACAGACTAGTAGGTCAATCAGACGAGGTTTGAGAAGAACAGCTTCAATTCAACTCAAACAGAACTGGAGGGTGTAAAAGAAATGTGTAAAAAAAGCATGACTGGAGTAAGCTGGAAAAGTAGTTGGTGCGACTCCTCCTGCTTCCTTGCATTTTATCCTGTCTTCCTCATCTACTACAGTACACATCTTATAGTAGAAATTGTGTTCGTCGATATCAAACTCATTCACTCAACCAGATAATAGTATTTTCCATTTATTTTGCTTCAATTCAAATGCAACTACTTTCCCAAGAAAAAAAGTATGCTACACTGGGAAACTATAGCTACAGCAATAATAATAATATCATATGAAATGGGGGTTCACAACCATTAAAACGCCCACAGCTTGCACGGATTATTTTATTTCCAAGTAAATCTAATGTACAAGTTATTCGTTGGGAAAAAAGGCTTGAAGCCTAAGAATTGGAAATTGAATCCCAGGCTAATTTATAATATTTTAGGGTTATATCATGTAATCTGTGAAATTGGCATTTTTTGAGCCAATGAGCTTGAAAAAAATGTAAATAAAAAGGAGATACAACGATATAAAATAGAGTGGATATATAACACTGACACTTTCATGCTTACAATCTCACTTCTTAGTATACACAGTAGTGTGTAGGCTGTGTGAGTTACATTGTGCAATAAAGTGGCACAAGATGGAATATTAATAAAGACTTGAGTAGTATTAAGTGCGCTGTGTGCACATTATTGGCGACCTATCTTATTTTTGTTTTTGGAAATTAACCAGAGTATATGTTGTGGTGGGCGTGATATACGTTTTATGTTTCTGACAGGTTTCCCATTTAAAAAAATACCAATATTATTACAACAGTAGTAAATAGTCGGAGTAGTAGCAAAACAACATCTCAAATGCACCCCACCTGCATTGAATATTTTTTTGTGAAAAATTTAGCACTAACTGAGCTCATAATGAAGAAAAAGAAAACAATTCTTTGGCTCTTTAAACAATACCAACGCAATACCTTGATACATTGAAAAACCAAAAATAAAACACAAGGACATGTGTTCACCAACATGAGCATAATAATCATGTTCACTGTTCCATGCGAAATGACAATAATATTTGTTTAATTACATAACCACCTTTTTTCCGTTAAAAAAACGAGAACATGACGGCGGCGTAAGCCGTGCATGTTCAAAAAAATGCTGGAAATTCTTTTCTTTCTTTTTTGCAATTGTGAAATCCTCCACTCTTTTTTAAAACTTTGTATGGTCATTGAAAATTCTTTCATTTTTATGGGGGAATTTTTTTTGTACAAAAAAAAGATAGAGCCAAAAATAGTTTCTTCCCAGTGACCATTCACTCTACTCTACAAAAAAGTATTTCTATTTTGGTGGAGAGAAAGGGCACAGGTTACAAAGGACAGAGTGTCAAGAGGAGTATTATGCTTGCTTTTCTTGTATACTTTTACATTTTGTGAGTAGCAAGCGGATAATAAGATTGGCGACTAAAGCTTACTATACAGCTATATGTACTGTGTAATAAAAAAAAGTTGCCTGTCTCCATGAAAATGTGTGTCCTTCACTTATACAAAAATAGGACTTTTGTGTGCAATGCCACGTGAGAATATAAAATGCGGTTGACTTGGTTTTGACGTTAAGACCCCAACTTAAGAAGACAAGGAGTGTGGGAGTAAGAAACGAGACTAGAAAGTGATATGCAGCTTGTTTGAGATCTGTTCATGGAATTTATTTTTGTACTTTTT
>JAITYZ010001817.1:0-13393 GCA_027744595.1 Paronellides praefectus | reverse complement strand
TATAATAAGTTCTTGACTCCTCTTGGTACTCATACTCATCATCACAATCATATTTTTGCTACTCTATACCATCACCACCATTACTTTTATTAATATTTTCATCTCCTCCAGCTAATATCATGGTTTTGTGTTTCATTCAACAACAACTGTACACGAAGAAAAAAAGTATAAAATTATGATAGGAGAGAGAAACTTTTTTTTAAATAAAAATACACTTTTTTATTTGGTGCATATCAACAACAAGACAAAACACATAGAAAACAACGAGAGAAAAAGATGATTATACACATTAAGGGCATTTATTTAAAATGTTTATCACATCATCATCGTGATGATCATCAGTTTCTCTTCTCTTTTTGTTATCATTATTATTATCACAAACACAATGACCGATTATATAGTCTATCTATTATATTGATGGGCATTTTGCTCAGCATTTTTACATGTTGTAAAGAAGCAGAGAGAAGAGAACAGAGAGAGAGAGGGAGCCCTAAGGGCTCTAAAAGTTACCTCAAACTTTAAGGAAAGATCCATTATATAATGTATGGTAAAGTAAAAAAAGAAGAATGATGATGATGATATAATGGTTCGAGTTATGTTACAATGATCCCTTATCATCAGTCATCTATAATAATTTCATTTTTTTCTCTTCTTTTTTTTCTGATATGATAACATTTTACCATTTTTTACATGTTGTAAAGAAGCAGAGAGAGAAGAGAATAGAGAGAGAGAGAGGGAGCCCTAAGGGCTCTAAAAGTTACCTCAAACTTTAAGGAAAGATCCATTATATAATGTATGGTAAAAAAGAAGAATGATGATGATGATGATATAATGGTTCGAGTTATGTTACAATGATCCCTTATCATCAGTCATCTATAATAATTTTATATTTTTTCTTCTCTTCTTTTTTCTGATATGATAACATTTTACCAAGAAAGATATATACACAATTATTTCACATTTTTTTACAACAGAATCCTTTTCCCGAGAGAAGGAAACCCTTTTATATCTGCATATTATACGTATATTATGTACCTATATTAAATATTATTCCGATATACTTATTAGTTTGGTATATTTTATATGAAAAAAAGTAAAAGTGAAACTGGAAATTTTATATTAAAAAATGCATGTATGCTATGCGCAGTAAAATGGTATAAAGATAAAGGGAGAGAGAGGAGGGAGGGAGGAAAAAAACGGAGAGCAGAAATGCTCCTTGTTATTCATGTTATGTATCTGTGTGTAAAATGTGTCGTGTTGTACGCAATGTCAGATACATTTGTTTTGTAATGCCTTTTGGGGGAGCTCCAATAAAATAATACGGACAGTAATACGTAAGATAATTGACAAGCTAAACTTCCTTCTCTTCTTCTTATTCTTCTTTCTACGAAGGAAACCCAGAAGAGGAACATTAGAAACAGAAGCTGAGCGATGAGCAATTGCATTTTATATACGAAATTTATGAATATTTTGTGCTGAATATATATTTACCTCGAAGGAAATTGTAAAGTTATATGTATACAAATGGAAGTAGTTTAGATACAAAACCAGGTTTTCTATAAAACTGAGCTGTGCTACTGCAATAGACATATTTACTGTTTATTGCTCAAACCAAACCAATCCATTATTAAGGCGGCTTCGATTATCACTTTTGACGAAAGAATTGATACAATAATTATTATTGTTATCGTCATCAACGTATCAAGTTGTTAGTATCCTATCGAAAGGTAAAATGGTAATAACAGCAATAAAAGATTTTAGTTGTACATGTCTTGAGACAAGGGAGAGAGAAAAAAACTGAGAAAATTATTATATCGCTGCAGAGTGCAAACACAATGCTTATGAGCATGAATATGGGTGATAGTAGAACTCTAGAGAAACTAGATCTTTCCTTTTAAAAGTAATTTAGACATAAAAATCATTTGTTACAGTTTACAATAATGATATATAATGAAAAATGAGAGATATAGCTATTCTCTCAAAGGGATCTCCACTTTTTTTCCGTGAACAATCATCATTTTTCACAATCTTCTTCGACAATAAAATAAAAGCAGCTTTATTGAATCAATAACAGTAGCATAAAAGCAATAGATATATAAGATATTATGTTATTGTATTTATGTGCAATAGAAACAGTATAAAAGTGCCTGAAGCGGAATTTATTCACAAGAATTTTTATGAATGTCGTGTCATTTGTAATGACTGATGTAGTAGCAATCTAATCTGTAACAAATAAGCTGTAATGATAATGAGATCATTATTACTGTTCTCGATGACCATTATTACTTATGTCAACATAACTATTATATTAGCTATCGTTTGTACTACTACTGTTTACATGATTATTATGTTATTATGATGACGGTACATAATCTCCTTGTTTTGTCACAAACAAGAGCACAAAGTATAATATAAAATGTGCAATATATTTTAACAAGAAGATAAATAGATGGACATGTATATTGTTCATTGAAAAAGGATCATAAAAGTTTTGAGAGTAGTAAAATAATATGCTACTTATACAAGTATGTATTGTTGTATTTGTGCATATGGATGGATGGATGGATGTATTAAGGCTTAAAATGTAAAAGTGTAAAAATATTTTACTACTAACCCCTTCATCTCCACCTTGACTTTTGCTGTCTTGGAGGACTTTTTTCCAGAGGAACTTCTACTATTTTGTTGATTGCCACCACCAACACCACTACTGCTACTATTACTGTTGTTGTTGTTATTGTTGTTGGACTGTTTGGTATGATGATGGTGGTGATGATGTTGATGATGATTATGGGAAGAGGAGTCATCATTTCCAGAATGGATGGGATTATCGGGTGAGCTAAGAATTCCCGGGGAAATGCGATCCGCAGCGCCAGGACTGCAAATACTGTCCCGTTCCTCTTCGCAACATTCATCGTCAAATTCCTCCTTGACGCTGACAGGCGTCTCGGCAGATGACGAGGTAACCTTATTGTCATCATCACAACAAATGTCTATGTCCTTCTCACAGTCACTTTCAGAGAAATCATCTCCTTCCTCGGAGCGATTGCTCTCGCCGCAGTTACTACTCCGGCTATTTGCGGTGGAGGCGGAATTGTGGAGTGCCCCGCCACCAGTGTGATTGCTGTATTGATGATGATGATTATTTAGACTTGTTGGACTATAGTTATTGTTGAGGTTGTGTATATGATGGAGATTGTGATGAGATTCCAAACGACTAGGACTTTGTTTCTCTGGAAAAAAGATTTAAATTTAAATGTATTTTTTTGGCTCTTTTCCACAAAAAAATCAATCACTACACATCTTCATATCTCTCCTGCATTTCATTAATAAGTGTCATCGTATCATCATCGTCATCAACTTACCCGTTGGTTTTCTAAGTCCATCGGTGGGGAAACTTGGAGATATACTTTGGGTTTTAGAGATCTCTTTTGACATGATAGCCGCGATGGAAAAATCTGTGGAGCGCGGCTTAGCAGACGCGACTACAGGAGTATCATCCATTGCAGCAGGCAGCATATTGAATTTTATTTCAGTGAAATAATAAAATTGAAATTAAAGTAATTTCAAAATTACTTTAATTATCGATCGAATAGACACTAGGCTACTTTTTGCGCTAAAAACGCAAGACGAAATAAATAAAATGTTAACAAATAATCTTCATTTTCACTGAACTTTAATCAAATTTAATGCGCACTCTGGGTCATTTAAATTCTTATTTGATTTGTGTAATGTAAACAAAGCGGGAGCATTTCCAAACAATCATAAATAATTGAGCAATTAATTATTATTATCTTTTATTATTGATCGCGGAATACTGTGTTGCTGTCATGCATTCCAGAACACGGGAAAACGGAATATCCGTGTGCCCCAATATTGCTTTCACCACCACACCATTTTCTATTGTCATCACTCAACAACACACTCGCTTTATATTGTCTTCTGCTTATTATTATTACATTCACTATTAAAATGTTCTAAATTGATAGTTTATACATGAATGATAGTTGTTTGTAATTGATATCAAGTGACATGTGCAAGTANACATGTGCAAGTAGCAAATATTTTGAAGATTTCTTACTACCAACTTTTCACAGTCTCACTTTGTAAACAGCTCTCAGCTTTGTAAACCGTGAAATATATTTTGTTAAATTTCACACATTAAATAGTAAAATTATAGTTTTTTTTTCATATGATAACACAAAATACAAACAAAACTTTCACGAATATTATCTAGAATTTAAATAAAAATGCCGGTTATGATGGGGTATAAAATGTCACCTTATTAATGTTATCACAGCAATTGGGCTGGAAAACTATATATTTTTGTCACTGTGTACTATATAATATGGGGACATACTAGTATGTTGTCGGGTTGGAAGAACTATGCAAAAAAAAATTCGCAGGCTAAAATATATATACTTTTATTTTTTTATGCTGACAGCAGGAACGAGCTTGCAGTACAGCGATCTTGCCACACATTACCCACACGAAACACAACACAACAGTTTACTCTTGTATATGCGCTCTGTTTACTTGAGTCTCAAGAGGAAATTTTTTTTCCTACTCTGGTGGTGTTGTTGGTATAAATATTTTCATATATTAAAAAAATTATTTGCGGAGGAGTATTCTTCATGGATGTTGGAACAGTGGGTCCGTAAAAGCAGCCACAAAAGAAGGGTGGTTGTGGTTGTGGTACTTGTTATCTCTCGAGTATTCATTTATCGACTGAAGAGTTGGCGCAAGGCACATTTTGCTGCTTGATGCTTTGAAGGAAAAAAAACTAGCTTTTCGTAACAAGCTTCCTTCTTAACCAGCAAATCAACTTGACTTGGGCTGAACAGCAGCGGCAGCAGTATAACAATATTGTGTCCATATATATAATGCTGTATACACATAACATGTGCATTGCACTAACTACAAAGACTCATGCATGTACCTCGCCAAGAAGGATTTGGTTTAGTATGCCTACCTATTATGTATAATGCTTTATGTAAGTAGCTACATGTAACAATGCTGGCATACAGTGAACATTGTGAAGATAGTTTAGTTTTTAGTTACTTTGTGTGTGAATGTGCTTTTGAGTGGTTTGTATGAATGCCTGTGTTACAAATCAACACTGTACAGGTCTGTTGAGTATTGAATATATATGTACTCTGGTGGTGGGGCTGCTGCTGAGTGCTCCTCTCTGAATGTGGAAGTAAATTGTGAGAGAGCAGATCATGGAAGTGTGGTTGGTTGTAGCTCTCCCATATACCAATCTGTGAAACGCTGAAAGGTTCACCTTGGTTGTTCCTTGTCGGCTGGGTTTCGTCAATCTTTCCTCTCCGGGTTGGCTACGCACAATGAAAAGTGCCTTCCTCACTCACTTCTTTCCCCGACTCCTTCCTTCCTACTTTCAGAGAGAGTGGTATAGGCAATGTTAAAAACTGAGAATGTAGAGGGGTGCTACATGTATTGTTGTAATACATTGTCATGATATGATGCTCATGTGATCATGATGATCATCATATCATATCACACGACGACTCTCTCAACTCAAAAGACGTCGTCTCTCTCTCTCTCTTTCTCACTCCCTTGCTCCTGTTTACTCAACTAAACTCTTTTTTTCAGCATAGTGCACACATTTGAAAGTAGCAAGCACAAGCTTGTTGAAATGGGCTTTTAAATGTAATGCCTTGCTGGCTCTCTCTCTGAAAAGTAAAGTGATCGATCTACAACACATAGACACACACACCAAGTATTTTAGATATATAACAACAAAACGTTATGATGTGAACATTTTCACAACATCACATTCACATCATCATCCTCGTCATCATCATCATCATCTCATCACCAACATCCTTAAAACAATTTTCTTTTGTTACATTTTTCTTTATGGCACTTAGAAATGGAGTTGAAGTGCATGAGCAAATTTGAAGAGAAAAGATCAAAATTTGCTACTGTTTTTTTGCGTGGGCTGTTGTAAATGATGTTCTTTTAGCATTTTATCTGTCGTAGCTCCAAAATATTCATACACGCATCATCATACTTCACTTAAGTCGTGCTTTTCAACAATGTGAATCTTACAATGTTTTTTTTCAACATTTTTTTACAGGTTCAAAAAAAACTACCAAAATGTAAATTTGATTTTAAAAAATTATAACCAGCTTGGTTAAAACATAATAACTTTTAGCGATTTTACACTGTCATTGAATGCGTCGTCATCAAAACCTTTTTTTGCTACAAGCGCATATAATTTTTATATTTTTTACAACTTTATTTGTCTGAACCATTCCTAATTTAGCAAATTCATGAATCATGAAAACATCACGACCTTTTCATTCTCAACAAGTCTTTTTAAAAAGTTTTTTTTCCTCTTTACAAAGTACTAACTCATCAAGAAGATGATGACGATGATGATTATATGATGATGATGGTTTAGTTCATTTTATGATAGGCTAAACGACAAGCTGGTAAAAGAAAGTCGTGTTGGCTAGATTAGCGGATGAGAAGAAGGAAGAAGGAATATCAAAAAAAGTAATATGTGAAATGCGCTAAAGTATCAAGTACAAAATAAAAAAAGCAGAGTAAATAAGCTCATGGATCCCATCATCATCATGCTTATTCTCAGAGAGTTATCCAAGTTAACATGCAAGTTTAGAGAGAGGTGGTGGTGGTGGTAGTGGTGAAGTTTGTAGCAAGAGCGATGAGCATCCGCAGCAGCAGCAACAGCAATCCATGTAGTTGTAAGCTTTAAAAAGGAACACACACACTCTTACACATTTACACATAATGAGATATTGGTACAAACACGAGTATGCTTAATACATTCATGTAATCGTAATGTACATACATACATATACATACATACACATATTATTATCCTCATCCTCACATGCTTTACAACAACAAGCTTTACATCACCAGTTAAATAAATGGTGCTGACTGGTTTCTCAGCGATGCTGGTCGGGTCCTCAGGGCGGTTTACAGTTGGCAATGGGCGTGGAAGAGAGAGGCGGACCTCTTGGCAAGTGATTGACACTAGCCAAGTGTAGCCAAACAATGGACACAATGTCACCGAGGCGGATCCAGTATAATCACACAATAATCATATAATCAATCATAAGAATCACGGTAATATAATCATTATATAATATACCTACATACATATAGGTATGTATGTATATATATTCATGTACATAATAATTCATGATCTACCACCACATGTTGTACTAGTTGTTGCATTTATTACAATTATTACAACAAGAAAAAGTTGTGATGAAGAGAGTGTAAGAAGGAGTCAAGTCGAGTGAGTTTAGAGAGAGAACCAGCCATGCTTACTACACTTTAAACTAAATCTCACTGTGTTGTGTGTATTTGCTTAGCTAGAAGATGATGGCAAATTGTGTGAAGAAAAAATAAAAAAGCTCACTTTTCAAACAACTTTTCACTATTATTGTTATTATTATGTTTTTGTTTTGTGTACACTTTTGTGGTTTTGAAAATCCAGAGCATATATATATACATGGCTTCCACATAAAAAAATATTACATAGCTCTCCTCTTCTGCTAGTGTACTTTTATTTTAATGCTTGCTAACCTTTAGAAGCAACCAAGCCAAAAAAACATACTTTTTTACATATAGACCATTAGGCTCACCACAGCAGAGAGTCAAAAAGATGAAGAATCAGATATATTTTAAAATTTATGTGAATGTGTGTGGCTCTCTTGAGTGTGTGGATTGTGGAAACATAAAGGTTTAGCAATGAAACAAGTAAAGCTTATAAATAAAATAAAAAATATTAAATTTATATACATTCATATATTCCTACATACATTGTACGACGACTCCATCATCATCATACCACCTTTTTTATTTTTTATTTCATATTCTTCTGACAACAGAGCATCAAAAGCTTGCTTGTTTTTTTTATTATTATAGTGCTTCATTGCAATAATCCATTAGATTATGATTATTATTATTCGTGTGCCTCGCCTTGATTCATCTCTCTTGCTGATTGCTGCTATGCCACTGTTGACTCCATCATCATCATACCACCTTTTTTATTTTTTATTTTTATATTCTTCTGACAACAGAGCATCAAAAGATTGGTTGTTTTTTATTATTATGGTGCTTCATTGCAATAATCCATTAGATTATGATTATTATTATTCGTGTGCCTCGCCTTGATTCATCTCTCTTGCTGATTGCTGCTATGCCACTGTTGACTCTCCTGCTTTTTTGTCACAATTCACAATTACTTTTTGTTACAAGTCTACTAACTGCCTTACGTTTTTTATTGTGTTGTTGCTGCTGCTGTATGAGCATACCTTTTACACACACGATTAATGGTGATGATGATGATGATGATGATGATGAAGATGATGATATGCGAGTGTACGAAAACAGATCGTTGGGAATTTCACCAACTCAACTACCATTTTTTTATATTATTATTACATGTGAACATGGTGGTTTGTACGACAGGAGAAGACACTCATGACATGCCAAGTCGACGTTGTCGTCGTCGACATACGTAACATGATTATAATGATATGCGTGCACAAATTTTCATATACATACAATTCTCTCTACTGTGAACACCAGGAGCTTCACAAGAGCATCTCTCTCTCTCTTCTCTTGAGAGCTTCCTTCTTATATCAATGAAGAATGTTAAATGGGAAGAATGAAAGCTCAGTAAATTTTCACAATGTGACGTACTGTCTGTTTGAGAGTCTCTGTGTGTGTGTGTCTCTCTCTCTTTCTATCTATCTCTCTCGCCCTTTTTTCTCTTCTTCATTTTCGTGTTTGCTGCGGGTTTTGCCATCTTCTCGACTGCTGGATGACAAGTTATCACGTAGTACCATCATCATCATCGTCAACATTGCCATAATATACCCCAAAAAGAAAACCTACCAAAATTTACCTTTTTGTATTCATGAAAAACAAAATGCAAAGCTGAAAGCCTGTTTTTTCCCTTCGCCATGTAATATTTGATGGCTAATGGGTTAATGAATTACGCGTGAAATATGATATTTAATGAAAAATGCATATAAAGACGTATCAAAGAAAATCCGATTTTTTTGGGGGAAAATACCAACAAAAAATAAATATTCCCATCAAAATAAAAAAATAGTATTGTTTTTTTTAAACTTTTGTATTTAAAAATTTGTATATACATTTGAGTACGTACTAAAAGCATTATTCACTTTAATTAATTACACTTATTATACTGCTGCCATTTTCCACAACCAGTAGTCCCATGTATATGCAAATTTAGCAAATAAAAATATAATAGCCAATTTCTCTCTACCTGCAAAGCTGAAAGCCTGTTTTTTCCCTTCGCCATGTAATATTTGATAGCTATAATGGGTTAATGAATTACGCGTGAAATATGATATTTAATGAAAAATGCATCAAAGAAAATCCGATTTTTTACGGAAAAATACCAACAAAAAATAAATATTCCTATCAAAATAAAAAAATAGTATTGTTTTTAATATTTTTATTTAAAAATTTGTATACACATTTGAGTACGTACTAAAAGCATTATTTACTTTAATTAATTACACTTATTATACTGCTGCCATTTTCCACAACCAGTAGTCCCATGTATATGCAAATTTAGCAAATAAAAATATAATAGCCAATTTCTCTCTACCTTGTCATGAATGAACGGAGAAATGATGTGAACTTTGAAAAATATATTATTATATTTTTGGCGATGATGTTTAATGATAAAAACGCTACATATTTAAAACCAAAGAGGATAATGGATCTTGGAAAAATTGTACAAGGATAATATAACTGGTTTTCTCACATTGCCTTTTTCACATTTTCTGGCAAAATATACAAAATATACACATAATATTTATGCCATTATTACACAGTATAAAAATATCAACTACAAAAAAGTCAACATGCTTTTCAAATTTTCCTTGAATGAACCTAAAAACGCACAAAAGAAGAACCATTAGTATTATGAGTATGCATAGTACAGTATACCTACAACCTATGCTGCTATGCTGGTAAGTTTAACTTGTCCCAGTAAAGAAAAAAATATATAAATGTACCTCCACTTTACATATTTTCTTGTTTGTTCCTCTTTGCTTTCATGATTCAACTACTGTTTTACACTTCCTGCTGAGAGAAAACGAGGAACAAAAGCGTATATACAATTTTATCCTCCTCACGAAGAAGAAGAGGCAACTACTTGAGCTCTCCTTATTATTATTACACTACAACACATGTAAAATATTATTATAACAATAGTCATCATGATACAAACTACAATATACTTCTGCTTACTACTCTGGTAGTTCCATAATAACATAACAAGAGACAAGAAAACTCCTTATTTGTATTTGATCAAGAAGCAGCATCAGCAGCAGAGTAGCAGCAGCAAGCCAAAGTCAGACACACAGCGACAGGAGGAAAAATAAATGAATGTAGAATGGGAAATGTTGTTCACATTTCCGTACACACCTCCATTATCTCTTTCTCTGCTGGATTCTTCTTAACTCTGAATGCGTGTCTGTGACAGCGTCTTTCTTATTTATTTCGACGTCTCACAAATATGACTAATTGATTTGAAGGAGCTCCTTACACTTCTTTCTTTTATGAATGTATGTAGCTATATGCATGTAGCTTAAACAAACATGAAATAATCAAAACTATACAAATTTTAAGCAACCACCACCACCACCACACCAACATCTCCTCCTCTTCTTCTTCATCTTGGTCAAAAGAAGAAAAGGATACACATGAGAAAGGATAAGGCCTCTCTCTCTCTCTCCTCGCAGCAGCCAGAAGGAATCCCGTCCCGTCATAATATACACATGTAATAAAATGAATGTGACGTGTGTATATATACCTATGTGATATTATGTACATAAACCCAATAATATCTAAAGAATTCATGGTGTCTGTTCATTCATGGTGATTTGAAGATTATTATGATGATGATCTATATAACATTAATGAAGAATGTATATAAAAATTGTTCACTCCATCGCTTTATGCTATGCTGCTGATCATCATTACTCACTCAAGGGGGTTGGCTGGATGGTAAAGTTATTTGACAGAGAGGTAAAATGCCCTGATAAAGCTGGGACGAATCAAATCAAACCATGTATGTGTAATAATGAATGTGAATAAAGCTTTCAAGTTGATCAATGCCACACACGGAGAACTAACACATTATCTTGCTTACGGCAAAAATACACAGACACACACAAAAAAGAAAGCATAAAAAAGCAAAGTAAATATGGTATGAAATGTACAACAAAATAATGAAATCATACACAAGACTAACAAACAATCAAAATACAAAAAAATAACTAACGTCATATCAGTAAACAAGGTTTTTACCATGAACATTTTTTTGGCATATTCATTATTTTTATTATTATGCTTCAGGAAGACATAAAGATAATTTTTTGTACAGATTCCCTTCAATCATCATATCATCTTTATACCTGGTTATTATAATGTTCATCAAATAATTTCGTCTTCTTCTTTTTTTTCTTGTTCAAAATTGAAATATTGTAAAGTTTAATGATTTCATTCAAGTTGTTTAAAATGTTTGCTAATTTACATTATCCGTATTACATTACCGTATATTTATATGTATTATTATTTGTTGAAGGATGACGGGGGGATAAATGCATCTTTGCAACAAAACAATCCGTTGCTTTTGGTTGTTTGTTTGGTGATGAGATGAGGGGAATGCTCGGCATTGCATTATTACCTCGGTATATTATAGCTTTTTTACCACTACACACAAGTGTATAAATGAATATAGCGTGCGCTCTTTTGATCATTCATCATCACGACTATTCACTCTGCTGGTTTAAAAGCTGTAATTATCTCTTCATCATCATAACTTGTCTTTTCAATGAGCAATTAAATCACCCACTGCCGTACATGATTAGCTTTATCATAACAACAACACTCTCTTTTTTAGCTTGAAATGTGTATACCTTACGTTGAGGTAGTAAATAGGTTGAACATGTGCAAGTATGAGGAAAAGTAAATTATAATTATTATTAATTATTTCTATATTCCAGCCTTCACAAAAATTAAAAAGAGGTATTTTTTTCTCGGTGGTGGTCACATGTCAGTAAGTACAAGTGGTGGTGGTGGCAACAGTAGTAGTATTACTACTCGTTACTTATTATACTCTATTCATTCATATTGTTCAACAAATACGGTCGGTGAATACCTATGCACATTTGTATATACCTACCTGTAAAAATGAATCCTTTCACAAATTGCGTGATTGACTACTTGTTAAAAGTTATTGAAAAAAAGTGTGGGTGCATGCATATTAATGACATCATTACAACTTTTGTGTGCATATAAATTTACTTATTATTTTAAAACTTATATACATGGGTACAGGTATGCTAGGTAGTTACATTAATACATACCAGTAGTACCCATACACTTTGCTTTTTTATCAAATGTCGGCTTTTGTAAAAGAAGAAGCCGCAATGAGCTCATTAATCTATTTGTTGTCTCTTTTTCTACCAAATGCACATTATGCATAAAATTACACAAACAAACTACTACACTTTGTGCATCATTTTTATTCCTGTTCTACCTTCGCTAAATGCAAAGAGGTAATAATTATTGTGAATTTTTTTTAAAAATAATAATAACTGTTGAACCAAATAACTAGTTTGTTAACCTTTCAATGTGTCAGTTACTACCTTGCAAAGTGCATGTAAAGAAATTTAATGGTGGTAGTCTTTATTTATGGTGGTAGTCTTTATTCTTATCCACTTTTGGTCACATTGCAAATCGGCACCTCAATCAAGAGACATATTACCTCCATGTCATTCATTATTATTAGGTATGCCCATACTTTAGGTAGTCAACCAGGAGAGCAAGAAATCACATTTTATAAGCATGCGTGTCAAAATTACACTTAGAAATTTCATTTGGACCATTATGTGTACAATAATAAAATAATAATCAACCTGCAATTTGTTTAGTTTGCATAAAAAGTGCCAATAAAATGCGCGCACAAACACTACACATTTTCATCACATCATACCCTTTGATGATAATGACAAGTCAGCTGAATATATCAGCAGATGAATATTTTGAATGATATGACGTTTATCGTCATTTATTTATCTTTACGGAAGCAACAAGGAAAAAATATGATAAATTATTTTTCATTGAGCACATTAACAATAATTATTTTAATTGTTTTTGCTTTTTTTCTAAATGGTTAATATAATAACAATTAAAATGCAAACAAAATTCTATTGTTGCACTTATTTTTTGATTAAGAGATGCTTATATGCAAATGTAATTGTAATTATTAAATTGGATACCATTTTTCCGTAAATCTAGAAAATATTGGTAATTTAATTATAGCTTTCAATAATATTTTCGCATG
>JAITYZ010001816.1:0-11967 GCA_027744595.1 Paronellides praefectus | reverse complement strand
CAGAGATGGTAATTTCCCAGGGAAATAACGAAATTTCCCATGGGGGTGGTCAATAACGGTAATTGTGGGAAATATGGGATTTATGGGAAATAATGGGAAGTGTATTTTGTGTATATACATTTGTATATATACACAAAATACATGGGGTATTATTTCCCACTTTTCCTTTTATTTCCCAGTATATACACAAAATACACTATGTACATACACATGTAAGTACTGCATACACAAAATACATTTTCCGGATTTCCCATATATACCATTTTACCCTAATTTCGAGTGGGCTGGGAAATGGGTGGGATATAATGGTTTACCACCTTGTTGTTATAACCCGGATGCCATCTCTGATATTGACATCTTTAGCAATATCGTTTACACCTGGTCTCGTTGTCATAATATTTCATGAGGGAGAGGGAAGGGGTTACCCATTATCAAGTCCATATTTTTTCAAAACTTGGCACTAATAATCCCCTATATACCTTTAGTATGAAATACGTAGCTACTTTATTACCACCAGGTAGCGTGTAGTAAAAAAGGGAGAGAGAGAGAGGAAGAAAGTATGACAAATCAGTGTGTGGAGCTCATGTGGGCGACAAGTTATTGGGCAAGAAGGAAGGAAGGAGAAAAAAATTGAACGTGATATACTGTCATAATAATAGTAATAATAATAATATCCCGTCCGATATCCCCAACAAATGTAATATATAAGTAGGTTTCCGTGCATAACGCACACATAACATGCTTCACTAAAAAATACAATAAGCGCTTTCTCTTTTTCCACTTGACTATTTTTATCACGAAGCTTGAAACAGGAGCTGAGAAAATAATCCAAGTTGAAAAACTCGGAGTAGGACGACTTTAGGGAGGTTTCCTTTGCGCCCAAGTGCACACACCTCTCATGTGTTCATGTCCACCTTGCCCCTTGCTAGGCATCCTGACATTTTCTTGACTTTCTTTTTTATGGTTATTATTTGTTATTATTATGGATGATGATGGTGGATTCAGGTGCGGCGCATAAATAAGTTGTTATGAAATGTGACCAGAGCCGAGTAATGAGTGTGCCTGTGTCCAATCCATCCATCCGACCAACGAACCAAAAAGTACAATTATTACATCTGCTGGTCAAAACATTTTATTTGTTTTGTTACTTTGCGTGTTTACCATTGGCTCTTTTATTTTCCATATTAGTCCGTTTAATGTTTCAAAAGTAAATTGGCGATACAGAAAACTAATAGTTTGGTCGTTTATGTAGCTTTGGGTGATGGTTGTGGTGGCTTACAAATAATGCCCCTATTTTTCAAACCACTTGCACTTTTACCCTTTTCCATATATATACATTATACGTATGCTGATTATGAGTTTTGTAACATGATTTGGTCATTTATGCAAATTAGAGCTCCATGTGTCATTAACATGACAGGAAAAACCAATTACTCTGAATTATTTGCTTCATTTATGCTTTATAATGGCCAAAACATTTTTTTATACTGAGCATGCAAAGAGGTAGGTACTCTACAATGTGTACATTATTTTTGTAAGTGTGCTCCGCGATCAAAGTATTTTCGATCAGTAATCAAATCACTGAAGCAAAAAACAAAAGGGCTGAGAGCAAAAGAGACAAGCGCAATTTATATGCGAGCTAATCAATTTTCCATTTATTGCAGTACAGTTCTGTAGTTAACTTTGTATTTAAACATTAGTAGCATAAATACGCGCAAGAGTTGATTTTGTTATTATTTATTTGCTCCCATTTTCTGAAACTGTTCGTTTGATTTGACTCAACTCCCTGTAAAAAGCTCAAGTGCTCCAAATAACTTATCCGTAATCCAAAAAAAAAATCTTTCTCATTTGAACGTTTTATAACAATATTTATTTACTACTGCTTGCAGCAATATAAGCCAGCGTGAAAAACTTGGCAATTTCATTTCCGGGATCATTCTTTACGTTTGCTGACATTGTTTCAACTTTTATGTGATACATGGTCATTTCACAAGAAACAGTGAGATCATTAAAAAACTACACATTTTTATTATATCCCTTTAGCCTCTTCCTTCTGCTTAAGGAAAACTAGAACTTTTTTCCCCAGAAAATAACAAAAAATTGAATGGCAAATTCCTCCGAAATTTCGTCATGTGAAAATTTTATTGTATTTTATTGTAACTCCACCATTTACATTGTATAAAAGTACCCTTTCGTGAAAATAATTTGCTACGGATTGTTCATTTTGTGCAATATATGTGCAACGCAGAACTAATGCTTATGTTTAACGATATGTTTAACACTTATTTCATATTTAGCGTTGCATTGCAGATATTTGTTTCCTTGAAATTCACGAATGATTGGGTATATTACTGTCGATGAAATGCTCGCAAATAAACTACGCTTGTGCGAATGAACATGCATGCATGCTCCTTTTGTTCCAATGTAATTTTATTCAAAATATTTTTCATTATTCCGAATATAATAATGAAACTCCATCAAATATTAGAAAATAGGAAAATGGGAATAGTTATTCCCAAGACCATTGCGACAATTTCTTAATAATAAATATGAAAGCATGATGTATACTGCAATAACGACAATGGAACTTTTGCATGGCTCGCCAAAAAAGGAAAGAATCAGAATCAAATTAAAACTTGCATGATGACCATTGTAACTTACAACAACATGTAATATTTATTCATACAATGTAATTCCATATTACTTCATTTATATAACCATAATAATCACAAATGAGTAATTTGTACAGTAACGGCGAACATTTTTTTTAAGAAAAAGAAATTATTTTATACTTGAAAAGTTGAGAGCATAATATTGCAATTGCATTTTTTGTGCCAACTTTTAATGGTATGACAAGGAGAGTAAGTAGAAATAATAAGTAGCGTATATAGTTATGTAACATGTTAATAATAAATGCATGCCTTGAATTCATAAAATCCTGTACCTACCTATTACATTACAAAACAACAACTAGCAACAAATAACTTTATGATAGGTAGGTNATGAAGAATAATGGGTTTGCACACTACCACCACCATCACCATACTTACTTTGAAATATAATTGCTAGCAAATTAACGTTTATTGCATTTCGTTTTAATGGTAATGAAGATGATGATGATGATGATGATGATGAATTTTATTTCATCTTTTTACTGCAATTGTCGGTACACATTACATACACATGTGTAGGTTTAATTGTGTATTGTTAAGTAGAGAGCTAGAGTACTTTGCTTGGTCTAAAAAAATGTATGAATGTAAAATTCAAAGTGAATAGAAATAAAAAGGAAAGAGAGATGAAGTATAAATTGGTAGAGTGGTGTGTTGTTATGTGTGTCCATTATGTAGTTTTTGGTGCAGCACAAATAGCTTACAAAACACAAGAAGTACCCTTCAACTTCAACTCTCTCAACACAATGGTAAAGAGCAAAGTGAAGTTGATAGTTGTACTATTTATCCTATAAAGTTTTAGCATAGTTTCCCTTCTGCTAACAATAAACTATATGCGCATCAATACATAAACCTATTTATTTACAATTTACATTACATTACATTCTTTGGAGTTGGGTGAAGAAGGAGAGGAGAAGAGAGAAAATCCAGAGTAAAAAATTGAAAAGAGAGAAGAGAAAGTCGTCTTGTTACAGAAAAACTTTTGATTAATTTTCATGCAGGCGGCATGACATGTAAGCAAAATGTACATACATACCTATACCATGTGCAATTTCAGGAAAATTATAAAAAAATATGTATAATTTCTCTTATTAGCATACATACATACGTTAGCAAATACCTACTTTTTAAAATGAGAAGAGAGAAAATCCGGAGAGTAAAAAAAATGAAAAGAGAGAAAGTCGTCTTGTTACAGAAAAACTTTTGATTAATTTTCATGCAGGCGGCATGACATGTAAGCAAAATGTATATACATACCTATACCATGTGCAATTTCAGGAAAATTATAAAAAATACGTATAATTTCTCTTATTAGCATACATACATACGTAAGTAAATACCTACTTTTTAAAAAAAGAAGAAGAAAAGAAATCTCTCGTTTGATGCAAGCTCAAAGTAGAAAGTGAAAGAGAGTGTAGTGTATATAGAGTAGTTATGGTGGTGGTGGTGGTGGACTGTTAGTCAGCAGAAGTAAATTCCATCATACATATTATGCTTCAGCTGACTTACTTCCTCTTTTGTCAAAAACTTTTTCTTAAAAACTTCCACACTTGGCTGATATATATGCATATTTACATGTAATATGTATAAACGATAAAAGCTTTCACTAACAAATTCATCACTTTAAATCGAATTCATTTTTAGTCATTTCCTTACTTCTTCTTCTTTTCAACTTTTTTTCAACTTCCTTGTTACAAAGTACACAGGCGGAAGTAAAGGCGAAAATGGTGGCGACTATTGTGAACAGTACATGTTTTACAAAAATACAACTTTTAAATGGACAAATTAAATGGATGCTTTGCAGAAAAGAATTTTTGTGGAAGTATTCAAATTAGGTTTACACTTTTCTTTGATGTTGCTCAAGTGACTTTGAAGGAGATGTTTAGGTAATTATTTCAAATAATAATAAATAATCATGCGACCATGATTTGTAAAAGGTCATCTAACCGAAAATATGTTTTTGCTTTTCTTTTTCTTCAACATTTCCAGTTTATCAGGGAGTGATATAAAATATAAATTAATGATACGTGCATAAACTTATAGGCTTTCCTCTTGTGAAACTTTTGACGTGTATAAATGTGTTTTCTGGATTTAGCTCAAAATTTCCAAGATGCCAAGGCATAACCCAGAACCGCCCACATAAAACTAACCAAAAACTTGTGTCTCTGTTGTCTCTTTTGTTGTCTGTTGGATTTATTTACAGGTTGTTGCCACAAAAAGGGAAATGCTAACAAGTAATTAAGAATTATCCAGAAATATCATAACGATTTACTGGGATATATAACGATGGCATGACACAAGTTTACCGCAAATAATAACTCTCCCATTTAATTAATATTTCATCACATCATCAGCAACATCAGCTGGGGAAATAAATAGAAAGAGAGAGAAATTGTAGCAAGTCAAAAGTCAATCCACCAAGTTTACCCCTGAAAACTCCCATGTGACGTGAGAAATAAAGCACTATAAATAGAGCATAGTAGGCAGGTATTACATGCACGCGTGTACATTCTCCAACTAATGACAAGAGAAGGGAATACAAGTTCCGAGAAGAAAATGAAAGAGATGGAAAATCTGAATGTGCGTGTGTGATGATGACTAGATATTATTATTATTACGTATTTGTAAGTGGAGGTATTATTAAGACTATGTTTCTATTCAATGCTCCATGTACCTATTACTTATGAAACATTTAGTTTTGGTGGATGTGGTCTGATCTGGTCTGGGATGTATGTAGACAGTTATGGGGTCTATCTGAGCTCAAATGTTTGTCTTTTTTGCCCTGTCGTCATCATTCTAATCATCCCAGACATTATTATTACACTTCTTCTTCCTATTTATTTCGTGTGTGTGTGTGTGTGCCTTTTGATTTGAAGAAGAAGATGATCATGATCATCACCATCGTGAAAGTAAAAGGAGAAAAGGTGTATGATGTGTGCCGTCTAATTCGTCTTCTCATGAATTTGTAATATGATTTTGATTGGATTCTCAAGTTGTAGTCACACACTCGTAGAAAAGGAGACGTGTGTGGTACGTGGTATGGTGATGATGATGATGATACTCAATGTTAACTTTTTATATAAAAGTAAATATTACCCTGAAGAAGAATGCAGTTAGCATTTGAAAGCTCGGTTTAAAATTAAATATTACCACTACAAACCCCGTGAATACATTTTATTAAAAGTAAATATGAAGTAGACTAGTAAACACACACACACATAGGTATATATACATGGGTACTGGGTACATAGTTGATAGTTCCGGAGGAATAGGATTTTCCAGCTTGTGTGAAGGTACCTAAATGTGTGTGTGTGTGCCATGTTGAATATAATACTTTTTTTATGTGAGCAGAAGAACAACAAGAGCAGTGACTGACGAATGAAACGGAGAAGTGTATGGAATCAGTGAGGAGGAAACCACAGACAATTTTCACATTTCCTTTGCATCTGGCAAAAGGCATCATCATCGTAATCATCAACGCCACTTCCACCATCACCACCGCCATCCTACATATTTGAGTGATGATGATGGGTGGTGGTGGTGGTGATGGTAATAGCAGAAATGATAGAAACAGTAAGAAGAATACACACACGCTCACACACACCACAAAAACTTTAGGTAGAAGAATAAATAGGTAGCTACTCCGCCTCCTCTTCCACCACCACCACATCTCTTCCTTTTGCTTATAGCAAATCACAAAGTATGGTAGCAGAGCAGGCAGCAGCATCAACCGCACTCTCAGTCAGTAGTACTCGCTACTGCTCCTTTTTTTACTCGCTTTTCTCTTCTCCACCACCGTCTTCTTGTCAGCTGCTGCCTGAAGCAACATGATTCCACAAGTACAACATGAGCACAATCGATCCGCGCTCTCTACCTCACACACACACAAGCAAACACACAGAGGCTTGTGTGTATTTACAGACACACAAGCAAAAAAAATGAAGCAAGCTCTAGAGCCCAAACAATGTTCAATTTTCTCTTTACGAGCACATTCGCATTACTTTACTTGATGCTCCCGGAGTATTTGGGAAATGTTACTTTTTCTCCTTTCACAATTTTCATCATCCTCATCTAAACAGCACATCTCCTCCCCTTTCCTCCTCATCTCACTCTCTCTATCTTTTATTCTCTCATCATTTTACTTTTGTGATAACAGGGTTTTACCTCAAGAAATTGAAATTCTGTGAAGAAAATAATATTTGAAAACCACATCGAGAAATTTAATAACAGTTCCTTCATATTCTCTCATCATTTTACTTTTGTGATAACAGGGTTTTACCTCAAGAAATTGAAATTCTGTGAAGAAAATAATATTTGAAAACCACATCGAGAAATTTAATAACAGTCCCTTCAACTTTTTATACTGCTTCTTGTTTGCCTCTTATTTGACTTGCTTTCTTTATACTATCAACTCAAAACCCACTTTCTCTACCATGTTTACTTTCCTGTCATTTTCTTTTGCTCTGGAAAAAAGGAAGAATAACCTTATCATCAGCAGCATCATGATGATCATGAATCGTGATCATATTTTTTTTATTTTAGATATTGTGTTCTCTTTCTCGTCTACCGCTTTATTTGCAGCTTTAAACCTTGTAGTTTTTTTATTCGCAAAATATCAGCAGACATATTATTTTACAATTTAAGTTTGATACTGACGCACATACAAATTGAATCTATGATTAAATAAAAAAAACAAATAGGAAATTGTGAAACAAACGTCTTAGTTTTGATGGTGCGCAAAGTAAAAAATAAAGTGAGTCTTGTTTTGCTCTTTATTTTTCTACTTGCACTATAGTCACCAGTGCCCTAAAGACTTTCTCTTTTTTTTACCCAAGAACCGAAGGAACCACTGCGGAACAATTAAACCATTTCTAGACTTCATAAGGAAGTGGTTCAGCAGTGAAATTGGAAGGAGGAGGAGGAGTAGTAGCTATATATTGTTTGTAATATGTATGTAGGTGGTGGTCGTCTAGAAGAAAAAAGGAAACAACGACTTGTCATAAAAAAGACATTTTATTGTGTTGTAAACTACTAATAAGGTTGGTTTCGCGTTCTGACTTTTATTGTTTGTACGTACTATATACTTATTACGCCTATATATATGTATATGTATATATAGTTATATGTATATATTACATGACCACGGTCTACACTTGATACAAGTAAACATACCAGCATAACATTGCACGTCACAATAGACTTGTTCATAATTAATCATAGCACAGTAGGTTTTATTATAGGAGCGTGTATATGGCTTGTCTTTGCATGCTTGAAAATTACATTTTTTTACTACAAGGGAGAGAGAAAAAAACGTAAAGCATAGCCGAGGAAAAAACAATGAGACATGAAACCTCAAAAATAAAATATATCACAAGAGCCGAGTCGTGCTCAATGCATCAAACCAAGATCATTTCATCTCTCTTCTCTGGCTGCTGTGGGAAATAAAGAGAGAGAGAGAGAAAATTATATAAAATGTTTTTATATTATTTGACTGTTACTCAAAAGGACCCCCTTTGTAAATGCACTTTACTGGCCTCCTTTTCATAAAAAATTTATTATGAGACTTTGAGAGGCAGGTATATAATAACAAGTTATATGTTTGAATAAAAGTACATTTTTGTTTGTGTGTGTCATATGTGACGTAAAAAAGTAAAGATTGCGTAAGTTACGACTTTTTTTTCGCCAAAAAAACGACTCGAGTGAAGAAAGCTGATGTTGTGGCGTGGCTGTGTGTGTGGATATATGCTCTCCTGCAAATTACGACTACGACCTTTTCCAACACTTTTGTTTCCAGTATTTTTTTGTGTACTCTTTTATGTCATATATTTTTTAGACATGTTGCTCAAGTGAAAAGGAGTTTCCCTCCAGTCAGATTGTTTGTTGATGATGGCGAGTATATTACTAAAGCTTACAGAGGAGCAGCGGACATGGGATGAACATTATATATTTTATGGGGTCCCTGCATGCATTCTTTTCTTTCATTTTTCTGTATTAAAAATCTCATAAAAAGTAGAGTAAATGTTCCAATAAAAAAGTATTATTCACTTTTCCCCTATAATGTCCAGTTGTTGTTGTAGCAAATATTATTATATTACTACTTCCATCATCCCTGTTTTTGACTTACGAGTGTTTCTTTTATTTTTCTCTCATTTTTGTGAGCATTTAGACAAAAAGTTGGGTAACAAAAACTCATCATGCTTTATAAATAGAATTTTTAGTACAAAAGGTAAGCAAAAGCAGGAGTGTACACAAATAAATACACTGATGGTTAGTTATGGAAAAATAATAAGGTTTCCCTTTGAATTATATATAGTAACATGCAGGTAGTGATCTCCCATTGGGTTCATGAAGAGAAAAAGGGAAATGACCGCTCAAAACAACCCTTTTCTCTTCTGAATACCAGAAACGGACATGAGGACTTTGTTTTATGCTCTACTTACATACAAGCTGTGAGCCTGCCTATACTTTTATATATTTTTTGTGTGGAGAAATGCTGGACTTTCATAATGATTCTTTTTTACTTTTCTGCTTACAATGACAATAATAATATAATACACGCTTTGAATAAAAGCTTTTATACTGTGCGAATAGGTGAATACCTAGTTTTTCGGAAAGACACTCACTCATCACAGCACATATTATACCTACCTACACAGCAGTACAAAAAAAGCAGTAGCCCAAGAGTTTTGTTTGTTTATTTTGCTTTTATCGTTTCATCAGCCACAATTGCTTTCACTCTACTTTCTGCACTCACAACTCTTATAAAACCCGACATGACTTTTGCCTCTACTTTTTTCAAGTCTTCTTCATTAACGAGGTTATAATTATAATAATAAAATAATAAAGTACGAGTACCTATCGAATATATTCTTAAACTAAATATTACATGATCATGATCATAGTTGACTGATATACATACACTACATAATATGGCATTGTTTTCCCCTTATTGAGTTTTTACCCTTTTCATAAATGCTGATGATCATGTTATTGGACTTTCTGTTTACTTTTCACATCTACTCAACCTAGTCAACCAAAATTTCCTGTATATTATTATTTTGTTATTATTGGAGCAGTAGTTTTATGATATAAACTAACGAGTGGAAATAAAATTTGTTTTCTTTAACGAAACTTGTAACCTTGTTCTTTGGGTGTACCTCCGTTTAAAACTTATAATGTGCACTCTCTTTTTAACTTCCTTTTTGGTGGAATACACACAGTATTTCTGGGAAGGAAAGAAAGAAAAGCTGACTTGTCTTTGAGTAAAAACCTTCAAAAAACTTGCTCAAGAATGAAAGAGAGAGAGAGAGAGTAGCATGGGGTAGCACGGCGGCTATTACCCTTTTGTACTACTTTCTTCTCTCTCAATTTTTTTTCAAAGGATCAGATTTATACCTAACATCCGGTGACTTACTGAGATGCGAGAGAAAGAAAAAAGTGTGTGAGTGAGAGAGAGAGGCCTCTCACAAGAGTTGTATGATACACATAACCATGTACACGTACAGCTTCCTTCCTCTTGCTCTCCAAATGAAAAAAAATATCTAGATGAAAGTCATGTATTCTCAGAGTAGAAGTAAGCAAAAAATCTAAAGACATATATTAAGGCGCATATACAACAATGTTTCTTATATGGCATATGTATGTACAACTTCACAGCTTAGAAAGTAGTAAGCTTTTCTGCTGCTTGTTTAACTTGTTTCATATTTCACGGCAAACTTGGCCATCCAGTCAACTGAAAAAAGTCACAACCTTCTCTCTCTCTCTCTCTCTCTTTCTCTCAAACACACATTCATTCTGATATAACCTTTTATTTTCCTATCTCTTCTATTTCAATATCGAGTATTTTTTATAGTATATAGATGGTCTATAATATATATTCATATAACTCTAAAAAATGTTTATATCTTGCTGTTTCACTACATCTGTTTTTTCACTCTCTCTCTCTCTTGAAGAGATACACACACAATTTTTTCTTACGACAACGACCCGAACCTGTGGACCTTTCACTTACAATTTATATTTTGGTGTACGATTCATTCTCTCTCTCTTTTCCAAAGAGACACATCCCATCACAAGACACAAGGATATTATAGAGAGATAGAGAAGAGGCCAGTCAGGAATTCCGTGTCTACGGGGTATCACTTTCTCTGTCTCTCTCTTTCCCCGTTCACTTTAGGATTTGCTGGGATAGTCACATATACAGCCTGTCTATACGACACCTCAAAGTGTCATAATTTTCCGTAAAAGTACCATTCAATTGAATGTTTCTCTCCGCTTCCCACTCTCTCTCTCTTGCTTAAAGTTTTATACAGTAAAATATAATACTGAAAATGTGAACATGAAACGTAACGTATCCGGATGCATGAACGATTTCCTCTTGGTATAAAGTGTACATGTTGTAAGACGCTGTTGGGAGATGATGGTACTCTCCAATGAATTATATTATTAGGACGAGGAAGGAATGAATGAATGAATATAAAAATCTTTCCTCTTGGTATAAAGTGTACATGTTGTAAGACGCTGTTGGGAGATGATGGTACTCTCCAATGAATTATATTATTAGGACGAGGAAGGAATGAATGAATGAATATAAAAAAATATATATGTAGCATCACCACACCATCATCACACCACCACCTACTCATCCCGTTTTCCATATCAGTTTGATAAGATCATCTTCCTTTTCATAACTGAACAGTTCCTAGGGAGTAGAACACTACCAAATCACACCTTTTTTCTCTTTGATGTATTTTTTTTCATTCCCAATCTGTGCACTTTCCTCTGTTCTCTCCAAAGTCACAGTCACACACACACACACACTCATACTACACAGCTTGTTACTAGCTGTAACCGGAGACTAAAAGCAGAGGTAAAAAATTGAATGTATGGTATTCATTCTTTATCTCTGTCTTTGTCTCTCTAGTCATCGATGCAGATATATTTATTGAGCTCGTGTGTTTTTTTTTGTCTTGAGAAGTGCCGCTGTTGCCGCTCTACCTTCCCTTTGGACTCGTCCCCAAAGTACTTTTTTTACGTCTTTATTCAAAAAAACCAGACTACTAAACTATGCCTCAACTCGCGCATATTATTCCCTTTTATTCCTTCTTTTCATTCAGAATGGAAATCAACTTGCTGCTGATGCTATCAGAAATGGAGAAAGAAGAGTATGAGACGTTGAAAGAAGAGGAGGAGGAGGAGTAGGGAAATGTGCGACTCTTGGGTAGAAAAGACTAGGAATATTATGGAATCATCATAGTCATGTATCAATAATAGTGGAAAATGCAAGATTTGATTTCAA
>JAITYZ010001815.1:0-15336 GCA_027744595.1 Paronellides praefectus | reverse complement strand
CATCATCACACATCCGTGTGACGTGCCATATGGTTATTCAATAAAAAAAATGTTATCAGTTTTCTTTTAATTTCAAAGATGATGTGTACATGAACACCTGTCTGCGCAAAGTCAGATAAAATCTACATAATAATAATTATTTTTTCTTTCGTAGGGGTATTCTCAATCTACAAATAGTAATTACAAGTGCGTAATAAAAAATGATCCGACTATCAGGCAATTTGAAATGAGGTAATTATACAGAAAATAGGGATACAACCCAGCAAAATAAACATCAACTTCTTGATATTATTTTTAAAATATATAAACTGATGAGTAGTCACATTATTTAACCATGCGCATTGTTTTGTCAAAAAAAATATTGTTTCCGGTGGGTAATTTTCTGGCTACACTTGTCATCTCACAGCCGTGTAGAGAAGAAGAACAACTTTTGAATTAGCGTACATGTATGTTTTAACAACACCAGAGTGCGTTTCTTCTCATTTGCCGCTGTGATAAAGTATGTTTTGTTAGGTGATGTGACTAAAAGAATGATAAGAATGATATGAATGGATTAAGATGAATAGAAGAGAGAGATGTGATGGTGGCGGAGAAGACTGTGACTGCAACGATCAAGTTACACTGCTTTTTGGCTTATCATTTTATTATTCTCATTCATCGTCAAAAAATATATGTTTTATTCATCAAGTAAGTATACACTTATATGAGCGTGTGATAACCATTATTATAGCTTACAACAATATTCATCGTCATATTATGTTATATCATGTCATTATGCACTTTTGAGCATATCTTAATGTGTTTACCTTATTATTACGTCCACGAGAACTTTTACAGCGCAACGCAACGTCCCCTCCACCACCTATGCACTAACTAGACGAATCATTTTTTAAACTTCAAAATAACAGGCCATATACGTTATAAATAATAAAATACAATGCACACAAAATTACACCTATATGCTAATAAATATATATATTACAAATATGAATCAAGTCGTCGTTGCATTGAGATTTACTTGGATATGATATTCGCTCGCCTTCTACAATCATAACATATTATAATCTGCTTCGATACGCATTAGTTTTTTTTTGGCGTGCGATTATATAATATGCTTGACAATATGGTGCAGTGCCGAGATACCTAATCATTATCGCCCAAATTTGAATTGCACACACCTTCAGTCACGAACTTTGTTTTGTTGAACATTTTGTGTCGTCAGTAATCTCTAATTTTGGTTGTCGGTTGTCAAAAAATCAATGTCATATCAAAACTTTGTGTGCCTACTTAAAAAACTGCTATTGCGAATTGGCAGATTATTCGCCTAATTAATTTAAAATTATCCATCAACCCTTTACCAAGAGAGTTTTGATAATTTTAATCTGTGTTACTGTTGCGCTCAGCGCAATGCGCTGTCCTTTTAAATTAAGGCATAATTTTATGTCCAATGAACACAAACAGACGATTGAATTGAGATGTTCGACCACGACGTACCACACCCGCATGAAGCCATTTTTCACACAAATAACGATTTTATCTATCCGATTTTGTCAATTAGCCATTAAAAACCATCACGACTTTATCCTGCTTATGGAATCTGCATGAAAAAAATATTCAACATTGTAAAATTGATATTTTAATTATTGCAACGTTCCTTGAATACTTACCATCATCAATCGATATCCATCGCAGTGTAATTGCTTTAAATCATCTACCAGGAAAACTGCGTGACTAACCATGTGCTGTGCATCCCAACCTAAATACGTGACCATCGATCCAAATTCTCTCACTTGGACTTTTGCAGACCGCATCCATCTAAATTCTCTCTATATTTAAATTTATCACGTAAATCGATCAATGTGTGGAAATCATAAATCTAGAAAGGCACAAGAAAGGTTATAATGTTAGATTAACAAATTTTCATTCCCAGGTCATAGAGTAATAATATTTTATTACTGTCACAGTAAATATTATGCATGTGTCATTTTTCAATTACAAACTCATTTTTGTAGTTACAAACGGAGGTAATTTGTTATAGTTGGTTTGAGACTGAGATACATTTGAGGTGAAATGCTCTGCATAGTTCCTGATTTTTTTTGTAAATCCCTACATAATATATTTATGTTTTAATTGAAAATTATTGCATCCACCCCCCTCTGTGGTTTATTATTAACGGTAATAATATATGATTAGCGTATATTTTTTATGTATCACAGACAATATATTTGAGAGATTTTTTTTGTAAATTTAAAATTAGCGAATGTAATTGGATTTAGATGGTTTTTAACTCGATGCAAATTGGAATGATATGCTAAATAAATAAGAGACAAAGCTACTCGGGAAGACATAAATTTTGTTTGGCAAACTCGCAAAATTTACTGACCAAAAAGTGACCAACCAACCAAGTAAAAAAATGCAAATGATCATGGGCGACACCAGACACCACAATACAATTTAAGCATTTATACCTACATACCTACATACATATGTTTACATATAAGCTTTTTACTATAATATATACTTAATAGTATATCTATTTCAAGAAAACTGAACGAGTTTATATGTATGCAGCTAAATTTATTGGGTGTAACCTGCGGATATACAAGTAGTATGCCATGTTGTTATAATGTATGAATGAGGCATATTATTGGTATGTAAATTTTAAGAAAAAAGTTGAATCATTAAAGATTCATAAATTTCAGGAAGAATAGTTCTAAAAGAAGTATACATTAATTAACTCGGAATCACCTCTCATGCGTGTTAAATGCGTAAACAATGATAACAAACCCCCCTGGATATAAAGCATCCTGAAAAACAAATACTTCACCAATAGCATATGAACATAATATGCAATGAATAATGATGATTAGGTATGCATAAATAATTATTTAAAAAATCTCAGAAAGCGTCATCGGAATTAGTAGTCAGTCAGTAAAAAAGGTGCTTGCGGGTTGTACTTTGTTGTGTGAGATCACAACCCAAACTGTCCATTCAAAATCAGAATACAGCATAGGTACATGATATATATACCTACCTATTTGATAAACTGCATGAATTAATTTAACGTATTTCCCTGTTGTTCATACACAAACACGGCAATCTGCCATTAGTAAAAAATGATTTATCGTCTTGATAAATCCTATTGTCAGCAAAACACTTTAACAATGATGGTGGTAACGGGGTGGTATAATATTCGCTCTAGTTGATCTATTTTAGTAGTCAGTCAGTAAAAAAGGTGCTTACGGGTTGTACTTTGTTGTGTGAAATCCCAACCCAAACTGTCCATTCAAAATCAGAATACAGCATAGGTACATAATATATATACTTACCTATTTGATAAACTGCATGAATTAATTTAACGTATTTCCCTGTTGTTCACACACATACACGGCATTCTGCCATTAGTAAAAAATGATTTATCGTCTTGATAAATCCTATTGTCAGCAAAACACTTTAACAATGATGGTGGTAACGGGGTGGTATAATATTCGCTCTAGTTGATCTATTCATACAGTAGAATACAAGTCTAATTGCTTTCTATTAATTTTTACAACCTTCTTCTCGATGAACGTGCTCGATATAGTAAATACCTAATTACGCTTTTATTTTCAAATACTACATTTACCTTAAAGGCGGTAGATAACGTGATTGTCAACTGAAATACAACAGCCACGGACGTTTTGGTAGTCACCAGAGTCAAGCACTGAAAACTCTGGGTGGTCCATGACGAAAGTTCGTCATTTTCATATTTTCAAACCCTACTTGTTCAAGAAATATAAAGCACAACGCAACAATAAGCACAGTTCATAGAATTTTTTTTTGATGTTATACAATGTACCATAATTCATTTATCATCGCACAATTTTTTTGTCGCTAGCATGAATTTGAAAAGGATTTTAATTGCTTGCAAAAAATTACGCGTGAGCTTTTAAGTTGTTACGTACATGTCAGTAGGAGGCCTTTAATTTGCAATCTACCAAAAACAACAAACATTATCAACGATTTTAGTACGTTACATAAACAAACATTGATGATAATTGATTATCTGTCTGTAGAAAACAAAAGAGCGCTAAGCGCTATATACAATAAAGTTTATATGAAGGCAAGTTAACTGACTCGCGCGAGTTTCGACTCCTCCTGTTGCTTGCTTGCTGGGGAAAACGTGTTGAAGTTTTCAGATTATTTAATATTTCTATCCAATCTCTTATTTTCAAAATGCATTCAAGTGGTAGCCCCTGCATTTCTACTTTGATATTACTTTCTATTGTTTAGCATTGCAGTTTTTGGTTACGGTTACGTAACTCATTTTTTGTGCATCAAAACATTTGTTGTAAAGAATGAATCAGAGTGTTAATTTACCAAGATGAATTTTTAAAACGTAATTAAACAAACGGGATATATGCTATGTTTATATCTCCTGTTGTTGAAAAATATTATGTTTATAAGGCCTTGTTAATGTTAATAACAAGTTGTTATTATCTCTCGGTGACAAATACGGTGTCCTTTGGGTATTTTCGTACATCCGCATCCTTATTTAAAGGTAAAAAAGACAAAAGCTTTTATTACCCTAAAATTCTTAGGGTTTGAATTGAATAAACAATTCGTCAGTGAAAATTAGGAAAACATACCTCTTACCTTTCTTTGTTTATCCCAAACATACGCACAATAATAAACTTTTTAAATATTGATTGTTCCTACACACGTGAAGGTGTAGATGACATTGCATTGACATGTAACATGCATATATAGTACACTAAGTACACTTACCCTTGCAACTCGAGCAGTTTCAGCTTTCCAGTAAGATCCGGCATGTCAATGACATCCTCTTTTGTATGGTGTATTGAATTTTGTATGAAGGTTTTACACATAATTTTGCTGCATAATATGCTTATGTTCCATTGAAGGTTGGAAGATGTATGTACAGCCTGTACAGTACAGGTAAGTACATATTGGTTGTTATTGTTTATTCACTTGTTGTTCTCTGTTGCATATATACAACATTGAAGTGGTACAATGACCACAATAATCGTGGCTTGTATAATGACTTTAAGGAATTTACCTTAAAATTGAATCCAATTTATTTATTGGGGTTACTCTAATTTAATTTCATGAATTTCCGTGAAATCTAAAGTTGATATTCAAAACGTATCATCATCCTCGTTACTTTTATTATTATTGTGGCAGCTGAAAATACGTATAATATTTATTATTCATACACATGCCCATTTTACAAATCAATGGGTGACTCATACATAAGATACCATGTATAAAAATAGAACATAATGCATTATGCATTTACCTTATTCTTTGATTTATGCCGACAGAAAGCCTTCAATTGCATAAACACGGTAACAAAATGCTACTTTGTATGCTTTGGATTTCAACAATCAATTCCAACGTTGTTGATGTGGACGATCGCAAAAATCTGGGATATTGTGCTTTTTAATGCACTCTTATGCAATAATTTGCAATAATGCAACTACTTTATTCAATCAAAATATATTATTGCTTCGCCTCCCAAAATCAAACAAACCCAGGTATCTTAATAAAAAAAACATCTTTTCTTCTGTACTGTAACAACAGTGCATACATAATTTTTACCTGAAAATGCATCTTTTGATTTCTAAAAATAATAAATTGTCCATCAGTCTTTCATGTTTACCATTTGCAATCAATGTATAAAAAATGCAACACAGCAGCATAAAAATACTACAACAATAATGATAGCAAAAGTTATACATGATATGTTAGCTGATGACGAGATTGCAAGAAGCAAACTGGCAATTTGTTCTTGAATCGAGAAAAAATGCAAATTGTACAAAATGTTTGAGCTCTTTACTTGTGCGTATATCTGTTTGTTATTGTGTTGCATTGTTGTTTTTCACTTTTTATGCATTCATGAATTACATTACTGACGACTAAAATTTACATTTATATTACTTTGCTCTATGAAATCATGCATAAAAAGTTAAAGGACTGAAGAATGAATGAAAAAAAAATGTCATCATCGTGCATTTTTAAGCAACATGCTAGCAATTATGAAGGGAATAATTTAAGTTTTGTTGTTTTGTCAGACCGTCTGAAAAGATTATATGTCTCCGCACTACTACACAACAGCAATTATCATATTCCTTTAGCACCAAGTCGGCAACAATAGGTTTTAACAACGTGTGATAAAACGTGATAATAACTTTGATTATATAACATTTTTTTGTTTAATATTTATAAAAGGGTATGCATATGCATTATTATTGTTTGTAGAGGTGCATTTCATGTTTCGCATGTCGCATGCATTTTTTGATTGCTGCTCTGATTTCAACCTCTAATGAGTTTTAATGATGCAGCAGTTGCAGAACTAATAAAAGTTTAAATAAAAAATTACTACTACCGTTTATCGTCTTTCCTGACGTTAACTCTAAAACTATTTAAACAATAAAGTAAAAATCATTCATGCGTATTTTACTAACGTTGTATTTTATTGATTGATAAAATACAAAAGTTTTGCATTTGTTTTTAGATACATCCACTCCACATATATATTTATGCATAAAAAAAGTGTTGTATACTCGCTTACATTGATGGGAAATTCCGTAACCTCAACAGAAGATGAAAACTAGGTCAGTTTCAACTGTATTTATCATAATAATAATAATATTATTATTTGTCCGCATATTCACGTGTGGGGAGCTGAGGTAGGAGGTGACGATAATGATATGAGAGTAGAGAATGTCCAAGTTACGTCACTTGAGTGCGTGTACAAAGTCGACAATATACTATCTGTGTATAAAATATGTTTTTATTATTGTTAATTTGTACATAGATTAAATATAGTATAGGCATTTGCCCTTAAAATATTAAATGCCGTTTTGTACACTCTCTGAAACTGCCGGCTATTTGTTTATCACTTGTTATTGTTTAGAGATTGCTAACTGACAAGTAGAATATCTCGTTCCATATATGATGTGTATTATTTGAAATGTAGACTAACATGACACCAACAAAATGTTATGTATTGCTTTCATAAATTGTGGATGCAAGGGTTGATCATTTGCTAGAAAAGAAACTATTTATGTAGGTACTTTTGTACCTTATTTCACATTTCATGAAATAAAACTTTGGTCGCCCCACAAAAAAATCATTTTACACCATAATCGTATTTAAAGCCCTTCAGGTATTTATAGATTTTTTTACATAAATTAAATGTACTAAATACTACTAAAAATATAGGATGATTGAACAATTGAACTCGTGTATACAATATAATATAAGAGATCAAGTGTATATGTATATATAGGTAGGTAATACATATTATATCACTAAAAAGAACTTTTAAGTAGAATGATATATCGTTTATGATGTAAGGTGATGGATGACAGATAGTGAATGAGAGAATTTAGCTACAAGAAATAAAATTGATACACAGTAGATATTTGCAGAAACAAGTGATTTTTGGTGAGCAATATATAATCATTGAATTGTTGGTCATTGTTGTAAATAGGTAATCTCATTTATTTTTGTGCGGTAATAAATGTCTGCGACGCAGACTCTGCGTATTATTAGCAGGGTCGACTTGATCAATATTGGCTGTTTTTTTGGCAGGTTTTTGCAATTCACACATGAGTTCATATATCAAGATCAAGTGACGATATGTTGATAGTTGCTTACAGTTTAATATAATATTTTGCTATAAATTTGACTGCAATAAACGTCAGTGTGAACACTTTAATACATCAATTGAGAAAATGTATGGTGATGGTATGTTATTAGAAGCCATTATTTTAAAGCTGTATTTTTATACCCAGCATTGAAGTGGTTGCGCGAAACGCGACCTTAGTTAATTCAACTACTTTTGATTGACACTTAAAATCAAATTTTAGCGATAAATACTTACTGACATACCTTAATATCCTTGACCCTTCCTCTCTGAAAAGCCCTTGAGTTTGTAGGTATTTACATTCGTATCAATCATTTTTGAATACCAATTTTGTATTCGAATTAAATTGATACATGACAAACTGACAAATGACAATATATATAAATACTTACACAGTGTACTCACATAAGTCACATGAAATATCTGTCATCTACTACAACAAGTGGAAATGTAATGATGATAGTTTTTATTTTATAGCAAAGCAAATGACTTGCATTTAGGATAAGGTTCACAAGTTTTTTTTAAATGCCAGCAGATCAACTGTCACTATTTTCATCCTATTATGTATGTATGCTTCCTTTTACTTAGGTAATCTTCTTTACGTTATATTTAACTACCATCGTTGTAATTTCAATAGACCTTAATTTAGTTATAATGTATTCATGATGTGGCTGCTAGAATGTGGTAACCTTATTATTGGCTTATTTTAACCATGCTGTATAATAATTATGTCACCTGCATTCAGTTTTACGCACATAAATGAAATGATTCTCTCTAGCCCCCTTTGCCACTATTATATTACCTTTACAATATTTCCCTTCACTACTGGTTAGCAGTTTTGCTTCATCTTTCATCATCATCTCACCCATCAGTGGTCTTCTTCTGCGCATCTTCACTCATCACATTTCTGACTGGATTTCAATTAGCCATATTATGCATACATTAATTTATGAAAAAGTAAGTGGATTGAACACTTGATATTTTTGGCAACAGAATTTAGCTGATTTGATTGCGCCAAACCCAGAAGATGCTCATAAAAACTGCACTCACAATGGAATATTGCTCAACAGTTCAAAGAAAAGCCATTATGACACGCGGACAGTTCAAACAAGCCACGTTAAACTGCTTGTTTTATTGCTATTGTCATCAGTTTTCATGCCCGTCAACTCATCATTTTGAGTGTGTAGGTAATTAA
Organism: Paronellides praefectus; assembly: GCA_027744595.1. NCBI lineage: Eukaryota > Metazoa > Arthropoda > Collembola > Entomobryomorpha > Paronellidae > Paronellides > Paronellides praefectus. The sequence goes on along the minus strand of JAITYZ010001815.1, from coordinate 6,487 downwards.
GGTAATGGCTTGCCTTTGTTATACAAAACGGTTAAACGGAGAAGGTTTTCATCAAAAAAATACTTTGATTGATTGCATATTATAGTTATATAAACACTACGTTTCAGAAAGCCCTTAAATTTAAAAATGAAAGACGTGTGGAAATTATAGGGCTCATTATCAACTGTGTCATTATTCATATTTTATATTTATAATGTTTGCATGATCAATTCATTAGCTTATTATTTGACCTTCAACTCGGCATTGTTGTCAAGAAAAGTTTCGTTTCATGCAATCTATAGTATCCATTGGCCATTATTCTACCCAAGTCTTTTTACACTTACTTACATGGGAGTTTAAAAAATAAGGTCAGGCATTGTTATTATGACCGTTTTTTAATGAAAAGCATTCATCATAATAGTATGCATATATATTCTTCATAAGCCAATGCTAATTACAGTTGCAAACTAGAAATTCATAATTACCAATTGCACACATGGAAAAGAATTCCAATAGAACAACTTGGGATTTTTATTGTAAAAAGGAGTAATTAGATAGGTGATAGGAGGAGGATACAACAACATAAATTATATAGTATGACGTGTGGTAATTTGGTAATCATTGTAGGGCAAAATAACTCCACTTACTAAAACTTAATTACAAAAGAAATACATTATTTGGGGGTGAATCTCAACTTTTCAACTTTGGTGGTTGTTTGTGGATATATGCGATATTATGTTGTCTAAAAAACAATGAAATTCATACGTGACTGGTATTAGATAATCATTGTAAACATTATTATTATTACATTAAAAATTTCAAGTCAAATTAGCTCATTCGCATAAAATCAAAAACTTTTGAAAGTCGTGACGGGTAAAACAAATGTAAAAAGATGCACATGATGATATGATTTCGTACTCTTTTTATCTTGTGATATTTTACATTTTCTAAAGCACATTTTGATCCAATCCGGTCACATTTTTTTTGTTAAACTACTTTCCAAAAATTTCATGATATAATTATTATTATATTGATGAAGAACATGAGGATAACTTATGTGTATGCACCAATTTCCCGCTTTTCTGAAAAGGACCTTAACCTTTTTGATAAAAATGCCTGCTATTTTTGTTGGTTTGATATATAAATTAAGATAATTATGATATCACCACAAACTAATTCAGTAATAATCAGGTACACACAGGACAGGATGATGATATGGTGAAGAGACAAAACGACAAGTAATTCATGAAAGTTGCCAATTACTTAAAAAAAATTATGTGTTCAGGCTAACTTTATTTAAAATGAACTCACACACTCAAACGTAATAAAAAACAATTTTTGTGTAAAGTAAAAGATGATGATAGTGTTTAAAAGGTTAACATTTTAAAGAAAGCATATTATATAAAATGATAATGATAAGATAAAAATACAAGTACACTACCAAGTTGCTATTTTACTTTGATACTGACATTTTGTGATGGTTGGTGACCTGGCCGATGATATGCGATGCGATGAGGGTAGTATAATTTTCATGATAAGATGACAGTAATCATACACATGTTGCGACTGCACTCTTTTCTGTAGTAGTTCATTACTCTATTCCCAATTCTGAATTTGTTGCATCATTCTTTGCAATCTTTTATCTTCTCAACAGGTAAACTTGTAATTTTCTATGAAATAATAGTGCGTGTAACATGGATTTTTGCGTAATACATGAAATTAAAATATAAAAAGCGTATGCCTGTATCTTATTACCTACACATTGAATATTATACTTTGTGTTTTATAAAAAAAATATGTAGGTATCATGATGATGACAAGTTCCGACTTTCCAATTTAGAACCTTTTATTTTCTTCAAACAAAAGCAAGCAAGGTCTAACCAAGGTTAATATGTCGATGTTACGCATATTTTGAAATGAGTATATAGTATATAGGTTTTAAGTAAAGTAAGAGTAGTAGGTATTAGCATGCAGGTGATATAACCTTCTTTATCGTTCAGCAGGATATGAGACTCAATGAGACTGTTTCAAGGTTTTCTTTTCCCTGTCTTACAATAACTTGAAAGATAGTGACTGTTAAGCAAAAATGTAAGAGAATATGTAAAATTATTATTTACAATAAAAAGTGTATATTTTAGAATTTATGTTTCGAAGGTGTGCTATATATTACCAGCCCCTTTTTCAAAACTATTTCTATGCTTAGTACTATTTTTAATTGTAATATCTTTCCTTGTTCAAGGTTCTCGCTCCGTTTAGATGTTGAAAGCTGCATTGCCAACAACAATATATATATATATCGAAGCGGAGGTTGTCAATCCAATTTTCTTTCAAATATGGCGACACGTTTAATGTCTGTAATTTTTGAGCACAATATGAATTTCTTAAATATTGAAGCAATCTTAAAAAGCAAACTATAAACAAAACGTGGTGAGAACCAGTGTGAGTAAAATTGTAAATCGTTTTGCAAACTAATCTCAATTTTAAATGTATCCCATTTCCGTTGTCACTCTCAGGCTGATATGATTTTGTTTTGTGTTTGCTCCGTTTTCATAAGGAGCAAAATAGCTCTTGTACAGGCGTCAACCATTTTGTAACAAGTGCAACCTTAATTTTCAGTCATTTTTTGTCATTCATTAAAGATAATTATTATAATGGAACGATGCGTTTGTTCGTAGTTATTTTGCTCTACATTTCATCGTCAAAGTCTTTATTGAAACTTTTTAGTTTGTCATCGTTGAATACGTCAAGAAATGTCGTTTTATTGGAGCACTCATCTCTTTTCTGTTGGCCCATAACTCATGCATATTCTTTGGGTTACTTTTGCTACATTATGTCACGTTCTGTCACAGCTTGCATTTGATTTTTTTTGTATAAAACACAATAACTAACTGTAATTATAATTGTTAATCCGAGTAGTAAGTACAAGAACACATGAATTTTGAAAAGTAAAACATATATACGTAATAGTATTTGTGTAGTTTCTTGGAATGACTACCTAATTTAATATTTATTATGTCAATGTTGATTTTTTTGTATAAAACACAATAATTAACTGCAATTATAATTGTTAATCCGAGTAGTAAGTACAAGAACTCATGAATTTTGAAAAGTAAAAATATATATACGTAATAGTACTTGTGTAGTTTCTTGGAATGACTACCTAATTTAATTTTTACATTTTATATTATGCCAATGTTGTATGACGACTGCCGACTGTGCCGACAAGTTTTACAGCATGTACAAAAGGATTTAATTGGTGAACAGAATCTGTTCAACAGATATGTTGTCATTTATGACATTTGCCTGCAATTATATATTGCATTTAAATAGCGTTGTTGAAATATATATCATTACAATTTATGGGTAAAGCCAAAAGTTCTCGCAATTGTTATTAGCTAGCTTTTGATATTAGTATTTATTTGCAAACTCACTGCAATAGAATCATTAATTATTGTTCCCATACGTAAACTAAACTAGTTTTTACCTGTTTCATTTCATCCTACCTGGGTGTCATGTTTTTGATTTATCACGTATTTTACTACGCAATGATACAATTATTAAAAACATTATGGGTATGAAGTTTTATGATTCAAATTTTATAACGCAGTGTAATTCAAAAGGGGTATTTTTGTTAATAATTAATGATATGCATTTATTATGTATTTTATTGATTGGCACTACAATTTATATTAAAAAAATGCTTGAATCAATCAAGCTCAGCTTGTATTATCTTAAGAAACCTATTCTTCATCTTATCATAATGCGGAAACGTCGAATAGTCGTATCAGAGCCTCAATCACTGATATACCCCAATGTTTATGTACACGACCACGATATGACAAAACTTTGATACCTTTTTCGTGCCAACAACCCTGCGTCGACTGCCGAATCGCCATAGTTTTAATCACTGATATACCCCAATGTTTATGTACATGACCACGATATGACAAAACTTTGATACCTTTTTCGTGCCAACAACGCTGCGTCGACTGCCGAATCGCCATAGTTTTGGCGTGCCAGGCACATTACCACGTCCGTTAGACCAATAACTCGATCGATCAGTCGGGCATCAAAAGTTTAACTACCTTCCGACAGTCAATCACGCATTTTTGCTATGCTCAAAATCTCTTCATTTGATAAAGAGATTGTTTAAGGCACGACGACGAGTGAGATATATGAAAGTGAAACTGTCTGTACGCACAAAATTCAATGGTTTCATCATAAGGTCATGGGATCCTAATGGATTAACATTTTGTTGATGTTAATTTTTATAAATGATATCCTTTTGTGTAACGTGATTTGAAAAGTAGAGTGATTGGTGGTTTTATTGTGGTCTATGACAATGATGGGAAACTGACAAAAAGAAGAAACAAGTAACCAACCCCAAAAGTCATTCCTGACAGAACAGTAAGTACACCACAAGTACAACCAGTTTTCACTTTCGGTGGTCTCCCCACATTTTGCTAGTCCAAATGGGTACCTAATTATATGTAGTTTTATTTTTATCTATGTTCACCGTGTGTGCACCTGGCGTGAGTTCATTATGCGTACATCCTCACCTGGTCAGCAAGACACCAAAATATCAGTAGGAGATGAAGATGATGTGAATCAAAATGTGAATAATAGAAATGGTCTTGATGATGATGGTGATGATATTGCTAGTAATGAGGATAGAAGGAGATCATCTCAAAATTCTTATTATCACTCCCCTCACAACAATACAAGCAATTATTACCCTGGCATGCCTACTACTCATGATACAGAGGAAAGAATCCGGATCTGTGTCACAATCATCACGACCTGGATATTTATGGTTTGTCCGCGTGCACAAGCATTGATTTATTTAATAAAAAATAAAAAAACATAATTTCAGTAGGGGTTATGAAATTTGTAGTTTGCAGTTTTGTGCTTTTGTTAAAGATATATAATTATACATGGCTAAAAACCAAATCAGATTGATATACAAAAGTAATACCCCTTTTTGTTTACGATGCCAGCAGCAAGTAGATAGAAATAACAATGAGAAACTTACATTAAATGGATCGCATGATATGGTCATCATAAGATTAGTTATTTTTTTGTGCGATTAACGGTATTTTATTGACAATTATTGTCTATTTTTTGGGCAGATTGTTTCCGCGTTTTTCCTCATGTACTATGCGTACGTACTCGAGTGGGATCCTACAGTATGCGATTCCATTCGGATGTTCGCTTTGGAGCTTGCTGTAAATATTTTGTACGTTATGTTTATTCTTGATGTTGGTGCTGCAACTGCAGTGATAATTTCTCATGAAGAGTTTGTAAAGCCGTTTAATTCTAGAATATTTTGGCCGGTGAGGGAATTAAATAATTTACTTGGATAGGTACATTCCATTTCTAATTATTACGCACTTGATACATGACATGTTTTCAATACAAAAAAAGGCTGTGGGCTTACTTTGTCTAAACCAAATTTATGGAACCTTCATTTGGGTATGGGTTTGGACCGGCGAGTTTCCAAGAACATGCGCGAGGAACAGTTTTTACATGGGACGGCACTGCATCAATATTCAATCTATTATGCTTGCAAATCCAAATTCAGAAGGGACTATAAGCGTGAGAACCTGTAAATGCGATTATGGGCAGTGTTTGGTTAGTAAACTAGATAACTTTAAATACGCTTTTAACTCTGTGCATGTCAATAAGGTATAATGACATAAACTTGATGATTTGTCAGCCAGAATGTAAAGGCTTACGTATAGTTCAGAATTACTTTTGGGGAACTTACTGGGTATATTTTCTCAGACTTGTGGTGCTAGTCATGATTATCCGCCCTCTGAGGAAAGCTTTTTGTGACTGTCAATGGTGTTGTTGTGAGAATCCGGCTGCAGTGGAGGAAGGAAGAACTGGCCGGGTATCTCAAGACCCTACTATAGCGCTTATCCCTCCGCTTCGAAAAGCTACTACTACAACCACTACAACGGATAATTACAGGAACAGAAACGAAAATAATAATAATGATGATGATAAAACTATTCATCACGAGAAGGATCATAATATTGCGACAAACAAGCAGATAAACCGAATTGCCGTTGAAAGCCTTATTCAAAAAAACGAGTTGTTTGGAGTTGGCCAGACGCTTCCAGAATCCAGTAGACGGCTTCAACCAGTTAAGGAATCCAAAGTTGAGCAGACTGAACCAGTATCTGGTAAAAGGCTCAACCCAGTTAAAGAATCCAGAGTTGAGCAGACTGAACCAGTATCCGGTAAAAGGCTCCAACCAGTTAACGAAGTCAGAGTTGAGCACACGGAACCAGTATCCGGTAGACGGCTCCAACCAGTCAAGGAATTCAAAGTTGAGCAGACTGATCCAGTATCCGGTAAAATGCTCGAACCAATTAAAGAATCCATAATTGAGCAGACAAGTAAAGTTAACGGTAAAAATCGTGTATCATTTAATGAAACCGAAGTTGAGTCAACGAGAGCTTCTTTTGAAAGCTTCATATCAGTCAGGAATTTAGGAGTTAAA
>JAITYZ010001814.1:0-10644 GCA_027744595.1 Paronellides praefectus | reverse complement strand
CAACACAATACATAATAATAAGCATATAACCAAAAAAGTTAAAGTGTAGGAAGTAAAAAAAGAGTGAAAAAACGTGCTATAACTTCTTATGAGCCAAAAAATAAATATATTTTTACTCTTCTTTTTTTCCTTCTCTACTCAACTTGATACTTATTCCACATCCTACTAAAAAATAAAATCATTAAAATAAATGGTAACAGGTCACCTTGTGCACATCATCACATCACATAACACCTTACAAAATATATGGTGAATTTTGAGAAGAATTCATTTGTTTTACATAATAATGATTTGCATAGGAAATTGTACACGTGAATAGGAAATTCCTTGAATAAATACATAAATACACACTTCTGCTTATTGCTTATCATCCAGCTCATTTCACTCAGGAAAAAACAGAAAATGCCAGAGCAGTTGCCACTTAGATATGTGTACAAAGTACAAAGTAGTAGGCCTTCAACTAATTTGTACGCTGTTGTACGTGAGTCTACATAATAATATTTATCACTTTAAAACCTCAGTTGAACTCAACTTGCTGATTTGAAGAGGAAAAGAGAGAAAAATAAAGGAAATTACATTTTAACAAAATATCTTTTGATACTTATCAAATCAGTAGCAAAAGTATAGCAGTGGTTGTAAGTAGCCTCCAGAGAAGAAGGAGAGAGTAGCCTATTATGTATTTAGCTCCTATTTACCATAATAATAATTTTTTGGTAACCTGCTACCAAAAAGGTTTTAGATTTTTTTTCTTTTCTCCCCGCATACTTTTAAGATGACTGACCACAAAATATGTTATAAAATCTTTAAATTCTCTGCAGTTTTTTGCCTACTGCTGTGTTGTTACTGTGCTTAGTACTTTCCAACTTTTTCTTTTTCTAGAGTGCCGCATTTTATAGAAATATATATTTCATCATCTCGCTATATGCAAATAGGATTTTAAACTGTAATTGTTATGAGGTGCGATGTATTATAATGATAATGATATACCCGCCAACTACTACACACACGTACACATTATACACGGCAGAATGCAATCCATTTTCTTGTAATTATGATGATGACGAAGGGAAGGAACGTGGAATGATGAAGGTGATGATAATGACAAAACGAAGAAAAGAAAGAAAAAAACAAGTGGGCATGTATTTTTTATGCAGGTGCTTGTAATTGTAATATATATGTATAATATACACATATTTTTACAATTTAAAAAAGAAAATTCATACAAGATTTTTTTGGGAATACTTAATTATATTAAACTTGCACACTATTTATCATTCTGTGAATATGTAATATGAATAGTAAGTGTACAGTAAATATAGTGTATAGTGCCGGGTAAGGAAACTAGTTTTTTCATTCTTCTTCTCGGTGTCGATTGGATTGGAATAGTAAATAGTGTAATCACAGTCACATTTCAAGAGAGAGAGAGAGAGGCGCAAAAAATAAGCTGAAGGCTCAAATTTACAAAGATTAAATAGCTATTTACATAATAAATGTATTTTCTTTCATTTCCCTTTTTTGTTGACGGTCACCTTCGAGAGAAAAAAAGAAAAAAATATTTGAAAAGAAATCAAAGACTCCAGCGGCAAAACTGACACTGGATTCTTGTACAATGGCACATAATCATCATCTTATATTTTATATTATACCCATGTTCATTATTTTCACCTTTCTTGGCTATTATTCATTATCTCGTTGTGTCTTCCTTGTTTGTTCTAAAGAGTAAAAAAAATACAAATGGAATCTCATTTAATTTTCCAGCTCTTCACAAATGCTTCCATTTTTCTTGCTTACTCACAAGTTTGTTCAACTTGACCGCATCGCTTATTTAATAACATTTAAAGCTGATGATAATCAATAATAAAGGATTCATTATCCTTATCATAAAGCAGCATAATTACCATTAGTAAACTAGCTATTTCTATTATTATTATTATTATCACACCACACCACTTTTTTACCTGGAGGAAAATAAAAAAAACATGTGGAGATGAAAAGCTAGTTTTTAATGAGTATTGCTAGAAGGCTGGAAAAAAACAAAATAAATACAAGCTGAGCACAATGACCAAAAGTCCACTGGTCGTCCTGAAGGCATAGAATTTTTTTCCAATGAGAAAAAAAATTAAAGCTTAAAAAGAAAATTAGGTATTTTTTGCTGTGTTGTTAAAATTTTCAGTCAAATAGGTATATTTTCCTGGATAATTTTCATTTGTTTTTCAGTGTGTATTGTTGTGTTTGAGTGTATAAAGCTTGTCATGCGACGGGACTTGCCTTTGGTTCTTTCTTTCTGGAATAACGCCGAGCCGGCGTTTTTAGAATATATTTTGCCCAAAGATATATATGAAACTTGAGTGTGGAGAGAGGAAGAAGCACGTACGCAATATATTTGAAGTTTCTTGTTCGTCTTTTTCTGAAGGATGGAATAGTAGAATGGATGGATGTAGTACTTTTGGGTTTTTAATCAGGAACAAGGGGTAATGATGATGAGGTGGCGGTGATGTGTGGAGGAAAAAAAGAATGACTATGGAGAAAATGCTAAATGCATCGTTTTTCTGATATTTCCTGACGATGATGATGGTAAAAAGAATGACGACAAGGCATAATTTTTTGCTTGGAGGGGTTGGGCATACTCATTTGTCTTTGTTTTTCGAAAGTGGTCATTAGGCTGGGAAAATTAAAGGAGAGAGAGAATTTCACACTTCTTGTGCCTCCCTCCCTTTCTTCATAAAGTAAAACATATGTACAACAACCAACAAGAGTATATGTCTTGGAATAAACAAATAAGAAATATTTTGTTGTGTGTAGCTATTTATGCTTAGAGGGGGGAAATGACGGGTTGAGAGTTGAGGGGAAATTACATTTAGAGCTGTTTTGTGCTTTTATTTATTTGTAAAACAAGGGCAAACGCATACATCAAACGTCGGATTTCAGGAAATGAGTTGAAAATTTCAACTTGAAATAATTCACTTGTTGTGCAAGTGCATGTAATTTTGATGCACCGAATCACTTGAGTGCTACTACGCTGGTTCACGCACTACGCAGAGTTCCTTTAAGTTATTAGCGGGGCATTATCGTAAACCCCTTCAAAAATTGAGCATAAATCTGGGCTACTACTGGAAGCCCTTCGTCATACCTTAATTGACGAAATAAGATAACAGATCCATGCCCAACAAAAGTTGCAATGACTTCAAGTTTTACTTGCAATGTGGTTATGGTAAATACGGGAAACTCATATTTAATCCATTTTAGCCCAGACTAAAAATTACCCACATTTATATTTGTGCATTTGGTTTTATAAAGTTATTACAAAAATCTATATTTTCCATCACAATTCTTTTAATTTTTTACTAGTATTTATCTTTAGACTTTAGAGCGAAGCTATGACATGTGCCATGACGATGTTAAGGAAACCCAAAAGGTGCTACTACGCTGGTACATGCATTCAGCAGACCCTTTAAAGCATATCCTTTGGTATGGATTGGGATAAACGTACTTTTTCGATACTTTTACCATTTTATTTCAAACATTTTTTTGCTCTCTGTAATTAAGAATATAGTACCTAAATACGGCAAAGTAGCTAAACCAAATCGATAGGTAGTTAAGGTTAAAATCATTGGATAAGATATTAATGATTTTGGTAATTTATACTATCAGCGAATGTAAAATAAAACATTGCATATTTATGTGCTTCATTTCCACCAAGTCTAATTAATTTAGTCACTTTCAACAATTCAATCCCCGCTAAGGGTAACGCATCCACTTACACCTGTTAGCTAATATAATAAACCTTAAACTGTAACTTTTTTGATCGGCCTTCAAGTCTGCAATGAAATGTTTCTAGTTTCTGCAAACTAATTACAGAAAAAACTATGCACATACATATATATTATAATTATGCTTTAAATCTATGTAAAATACTGATATTCGCTTAAGGATCTTACAAATTATTAGTTAAAAATCACACCACACCTATATAATGTAACGTTATATCACATTTTGCATCTCATCCCCGCTATTCTTACTATAAAGTATTTACATTTCTTCTTATGTCATTATTTTCTTCCTTTGACTAGGTATATGCGTTTCCTCCCGGTTACCCTTAACGTTTCCTTTTCCCTCCTTGTCTTTTTTTCTTTTTTGTTGCAAATGTGACTATTTTTTCGAAAAAAATTAAATGTTGCAAATGTGGAAAGTTGCAGATATGCCGGTGTTTCATATAACCATGCTTTAAATCTATGCAAAATACTGATATTTGCTTAATAATCTTACAAATTATTAGTACAAAATCACACCACACCTATATAATGTAACGTTATACCACATTTTGCATCTCATCCCCGCTATTCTTACTATAAAGTATTTACATTTCTTCTTATGTCATTATTTTCTTCCAACATTTGACTATATGCGTTTCCTCCCGGTTACCCTTAACGTTTCCTTTTCCCTCCTTGTCTTTTTTTATTTTCCCTTTCTTTCCAATCTCCAGAGAGTGATAAATTGTACGCATTACGGAGACAAACACAAGAAGGAAAGAAAAACATTTGCTAGTCTCTTTTGTTTGCATTTCCTTTCGCCACCAACAGCAGCACATAAGTAACAATCCCTATTGCCTATATCAAAGTTATAGGTATATTTAAAAGCTGTACTACAAACAAACCATATAAACAGATATACATATTATTATGCACCCACCTCCACCTCAATATCACTTTTATTTTTATACCATTATCATCATCAATACGCAATTTTAGTCAAGCCACACTACTGAACCAACATTCCGACTTGACTACTACAATGAACCCCCAATAGCCCAATAATTCAAACTCATACCTAGTCAAATGCACTACACACACACAAACCTACCTACATTCATGCGATCATTAGCAAACAAGCCACCACCACAGAGCGAGTGTATTTCTACCTCTTCTTACGCAGCTTTTCTTTGTCTTCCATTTCATTAGATTTGGGCTATGGATGTAGAATTTCAAGACTTTCCCAAGTCCCAACATTCTCATTCGCATGCTTCTACATTTTCTTTGTATATTTTTATTATTTCTTGATTACATACATTGTTAAATACATTATTGTTATTGTTTTGTTAACATGCAATATATAGTAAGCTTTTACTACTGCTATTTTATAAGCTTATATCCAAAAATCTACCTACCTACGCACCCATTAGCCACCCACCCACACGGCCTAATGCACACTTTATTACCACCACAAACACAGGATTTTTTCCTTCTCTCTCTCTCCTTCCTTCCATCTTCCTCTCATCCATCTTCTCTTACATAAATTTCTTCCCTCTCTCCAACAAATACATACATAAAACAAGCAAAAAGGGGACTTGATTGCCAAAAACCACATCCTCCAGGTAAAATCCCAAATATCTACTTCTCCTTTTCCTCCTCATCATCTTCTTCCAACACAAAAAATATAATGCAGTCTTGGTTGAAGTAATCGGGGTTTTAGTAGTGCCACATAATAATGGTAATAATAATTGACTAATTTCTCTGGAGAAACATAACATAAAAAACGCAAAGATATGCCATTATATATACTTTACACGCAGCTTATATGTACACATAACTATTATATAAGAACTTAAGAACCCATGCGCTTCAAATGGTACAAAAGAAAAATAATAATCATGATAATAAAAAATGTTACCATTTTTTTTCTTTTAAGAGCATCTACCCCTCTTTTCTTTTTTGGTTATTTTTCTTGCACAAAATAAATCTTACACTTGCTTGGTGGATTTGATGTTATTTTCCCATTATCATTATTCATTATTATTTCTATACAGAAAAAAATATATATACATACCTTGCTTGCTTTTTTTTGGTTCTGGCAATCCCCAAGATTTTTTTTTCCTTTCTTAACAATACAATTAGACAGACAAATAGAGATGAAAAGGACGCACAAACACAAACATTGTTTTTTATTTGTGTGTTTTTGTTTGTAGCAATAATGTAGCTAATGTACTTTGTTATTCCGTATCATTTTATTCGTCATCCTTCCTTACAAGTTCATGAGAATAAGATGGACCATGACACGATGATGATGATGACTGGAATGAAGGTACTGCTGTACTCTATACACCTTCATAATAATACCGACACATTGACATATAATCCATTTTTATACCATGCACCTTCTGTGTACACACAAATGTAATACAATACAATAACAAGCCATTTTACTTCCTTCCACCATGCCACCAAGCCAACTGCCAAGACAAGAAAGAGTAAAAGGAAACAAACAAAACAACCTGCCGCACACAATCTGTTCTCTCTTTTTTTATATATGCGTTTTTGTGAGTTTGGTAAAGTTCCAAAATGCCCATTCCATCAGAATTGGTGTGCGGTGCTGTGTGCTGTGGTGGTGGTTGGTGATCATCCGCCCGTTTTCTTTTAATATGACTTGCGTTTCTCTTTTTTGTATTTATTATTAAGTTTATTATTATGTTTTGGGATGTGATGTGAGTTTGAGCTTTGGGAGCAAAACAACAGTCATTTTGTAAAGTCCATTATTGCATGGGAGACACCTAATAAAAAGGTGCATTAATGTAGAGCCACACACACAAAAGCATTTTTATTACACCGACTCAACTCTCACAGCTCACCCAGCTTTGCGTTGCTCTTTTTTTCGTCAAAATTCGAGCAAAGCACCAAAGAAAGAAGAAGTGAGTAAAAAAAAGTTTGATCGACTCAACTCTCACAGCTCACCCAGCTTTGCGTTGCTCTTTTTTTCGTCAAAATTCGAGCAAAGCACCAAAGAAAGAAGAAGTGAGTAAAAAAAAAGTTTGACTTGAGTTGACTTGACGAGTCATAAGAAAAAATTGTCTGCATTTATGTACTTCATTTTTTTTCTTTCAGGATAATTTATTTTGTACACTTGCTTGCATCATTGCATGTTTCAGTGGTGCTTGCTTGTGTGGCTACCCTCTTGGACTTTTTTATGATGACGATGATGATTATCATTACTACAACGACTTTTTCTTGGAACAAGGTACATAGGTACATCATAATCATCATCATCATCATCACAAATAATAATCTTCTTCTTCTTCTTCCACCGTCATCATTATAAGAACCGGAGAGAGAGAGAGAGAGCAAAACAGTCTGTGTCTGCGTAATGAAATGATATTTAATGTGAACCATTTTTTTCCAAGAAACACAAAAAAAAGAAAAATAATAATAAATAGAGCTTTTCTTGAGAGTTAAGTTGAGAAATTATTTGGGAGTTACTTTTTTTGTTCTACCAATAATCAGATATACTTACATGTGTAGGTATGCTATATGAGCAGCGTTAGATTTGGATGATAAGGTTTTGCATGGAAAAGGGTAAGCAAACAATTTTTCCAGCAGATATACACACAGAAAAAAAGAACACATCATGCACCTACCGTCATCCGCCGGGTCTAGCAAAAAAAAGTCCATAAAAAATGACGCATAAAATAATAAAAAATGAAACGCACGCGATCTCGTTTTCCAAATGCTTCTTTTCCAAAACTTTATTTTTTTGGCTTCTCTTCGTCTCAAGTCTCAACTGACAATATATTTTTTTTACCCTTCTTCCTTCCTGGCTTTGGGCATTATTATCTCTTGTTGAGAAGAAGAAGATGCAAGTCCTTTGCAAACATTATTTAATAAAAGTAATAGGTGGAGAGCGCAAGCATCCATCCAAAAAATAAGAGGATAAGGCGGAGGTCTAATAGGTCCTTAACTTCTTTAAAACGATGATGATTATAATAATAAATTGTGTGAGAATCACGCGATCTCGTTTTCCAAATGCTTCTTTTCCAAAACTTTATTTTTTTGGCTTCTCTTCGTCTCAACTGACAATACTTTTTACCCTTCTTTCTTCCTGGCTTTGGGTACTATTATCTCTTGTTGAGAAGAAGAAGGTGCAAGTCCTTTGCAAACATTATTTAATAAAAGTAATAGGTGGAGATCGCAAGCATCCAAAAATATAAGAGGATAAGGCGGAGGTCTAATAGGTCCTTAACTTCTTTAAAACGATGATGATTATAATAATAAATTGTGTGAGAAAAAAGTTTATTTTTTAAAGCATAGTTTTATTTTTGAGCATGTATGGATTTTTCAGGTAAAAATTTAGTATGTGCATTTATTATTATCATTATTATGTAATGTGGGAAAAATGAGTAAAGTTGCTTTCTTTTTCAGAAAAATAATACACATGCTTTGTGAACTACAGTAGAGCTGGATGGAGCACACGAGGACATTGAATGACACACGCAACTAAAAAAACACGGGAGAAAAAAAACAAAAGGAACGAATGGAGGAAACGCATGCAATATGAAATGCAACGCAATGCAAAGCTTTATATTTTTTTTTGGTTTGATATTAAAATTGTAATCATATAAAAAATAATATGAGTATGTAGATATGTTTTATAGTCAAGAGTGTAGTAAAGTGCCTGTCATGTCATTATTATTACTATTATTACTACGATGACGGTGCAGTGTTAGTAGGTGGTGTGTGAGAATAAGAAATGAAATGAACTGCTGCTCCTGCTCCTGAACTGAAAGTCAAGGAACCCTATTTTATTTTGACTTTGACTCTGACTCTCTCTCTCTCTCTCTCTCTCTGGCTGTCTGTGGTTTACATTTTTTAATAGTTTTTTAATAGGCACGTTTTAGGCTGTTGTGCAATTCGGTGCAAGATTGGTAATAGTATAAATGGCCATTTATGACATTGCCTTACATCTTTGTTTTGTGTTTTTTGAGTGAGAGAGCGGGAGTGAACAGGAGGCAGGGTCCGTGTAGTCATGTCACATGGCATGTCATGCCAAAAGGTTAGAAAATTATTAAGTATGTAGGTGAGGGCTGTAATGTGCTGTGGTATAATGGATAAAAAGAAGGAAAAAATAGGGAGAATTATTATTATTATGATATTTTAGCCATAATGAAATAAATGGCAATGACAACAACGTTGAGTTTTGAATGTGGATAATTTTAACGGTTGTCCATTTTACAAAAGAAAAAGAAACCGTGGATTCGATAATTTTTTGAATTATGACACCTGTCTAAACTTCTAAACTGCTTTGTTTTTATTTTAAAAGAAAAAACTGCTGCATAATGGCAAAAAAGGAAAGAAAGCACACAATACTAACTGCTACTGGTTCACATGGTTTAGATAGCTGTTAAATAATACTTTTATGAAATTAGGGGCTAAAAAAGTGTGTAAATTGGAATGAAATACGGAACTGGACAGTTTTGCATTATTAAAAAAATAATTCATGGTATATTTAATTACTGGAAACGTTATATAAATTGGATGATGATGTAATCATCTAAAATAATGTAATTTTACACGTCACCACGCAGTCTACGATAAATTTGACTTTAAACATTAAAACCTTAGCTTTCGCATCCAACTATTTTTGGCTTGGACTATCTAAGATTTAACTGATTTTTCAAAAATTGAAACATAAAAAATAAGAGCGTTGTATTAACACGCAAATTACCTTCAAGTTAATTATTATACTCAATTTTAACTGTTATGTAACCAATTCATAAATAAAGTTTGTAAATTAATTAATTTTTCCATATACTGTCATCTCTCCAAACATTGTTTATTTATCCAACTACTAATTCTAATAAAATGTATTCAATCATTGTCCTCTTTTTTTACATTTTATTATATAGGCTTGTCCACACATTACGTAGCTATATGAGCTGTAGGTCCCACTTCAAAATCAATTTGCAGCCAGTAGCAAAAAAATAAAAAACAGCGGAGGGTCCATTGCAATTTCATCGGCAATTAACATTTTTGTCATTGAACCAAATTGAGCGAGCGAGAGCAAATCCTCTCTTTCCATTCTTCTCTCTTTATATTTAATATAGCAGCAAGCTAAACATTATTATAAACGTCCTATCAAGCAAACCATTGTCGCAATTTAAAAAAAATTAACAATCAAATTACTCTAAAGACCTTAATCACCAGCATTCCGTTCTGTCATCATCGTAATTTCGTAATGATTTATTATTTGCTCATTTCATTTTCATCTCTCTCTCTCTGCAGCCATCCATCCTCACATCCTCCTCATCTTTAGACACGTAATATACATAAATTACTATTTGGATTTTATTATTCAAATATTTATCATTGAAAATTATACGCACATAATATATACCCAACTATATATATAAACCAATATATTTATATTCCAATTTGATTTGATGATGAACCATTATAACATAACTGTGCAATTTAAAAGCACAATTCAAACGACCATCATCATCACTCATTTTAAAACTCATTTGCACAACCTAATAGACTCTCTCTCTCTCTTTGTCTAACTAAAATAATCAAGATAATTTCCTTCCTTGTCAAGCTTCTTGTTGTTGCGCCCTTGTACAACACACCATGTGAGACGGAAACACATGCTGACTTGATTTGACTTGATATGACTTGGCTTCTTGTCTCTACACTCACTTGACTTGTGTAACTATTATTATTATTATTGTATAAAGTTCACACACTTGTAATCTTTTAGTAAACACATTTTATACTCACTTAATATTCACCACAAACAACAAATCTCCAAAAGCCATGTTGCGTTGCATAAAACTTGTGTAAGTAACAAGGGCAATTTCCTTTCACAGCAGCAGCAGCAGCA
>JAITYZ010001813.1:0-14925 GCA_027744595.1 Paronellides praefectus | reverse complement strand
TTACCAGGGAAGAGAAGATGAAGAAAGAAAAAAGGAAAAGAAGAAAAGCCATCGCGTAATATTAAGTTAAGTATGAACTATTATAAAACAATGATATGATCATAGACATAAAACTAGAAGAGGAATATAGGTACGTAAATACATTTAGATATTGGACGAATATTATGTTGATCAACAATATGAAGGGTTATCCTCTGCTTCGGCTACCATCATCACATAGTAGACAGCCAAAGATCAACATTATCTTCCCAAGATCGTAGATGAGCTATTATAGTAGTAATAGAGATTTAATATAAAAGTTGTATCTGTATAGAAGGTGAACGCTTGTTGCAGCACAGCTCCTCAGCTAGTGCACTTTAAAATCCAACAACTTGCTTGTTGATTCAAAGGAAACTATGGGAGATGGTTAAATGTGGGAGAGTAGCCAGCCGTTTTTTAAAGATGAGAATGAGAGGAAAAAGATGGAAAATGAGAGAAGCAACTAGACTTACTACTACGGTAGTAGTACTACCAATAATTTTTATTCTCCCCTTTTGCTTTTGTTCCTCCTTTCATCATACCCATCATTTTCAAGAAATAACCACTTGAAAATGGAAGAAAGAAAAAGAATTTCTTTCTTGCCATCATACCATTCTTTTTATTGTACATTGTTGAAGGCATAATAATAATCACGGCACAGCAAGCTGCACCATCATCATCATCAGAGCATCAGCGGCGGCGTTTTATTCCATTCAACAACAGCAGAAAGGAAGAAATGCAGACATTCAGCAAATGATTGTGGTACAAACAATTTTTTACGGATGCGTTTCTCTCTCCTTTAAATGCCAGAAAAATGTTTTCAATGAACGTGTTGAGTAAAACGAAAAAAGAAGGTACTTCCGCAGCAGCAGCAACATCAAGCTTAAAAGACTGTACCTATGCATGTGTGTTTTGTTAGAGAAGCAGCTAAAGTTTGTAACAAGTTCTTCAAGTCCTTCTGCTTCTTCTTTGCTCAAGTGGATGAGATGATGAGGATGTAAATTGGAGGCTCATTTTAAAATACCAAAGTATATACATAAGTGCATTCATAATACACACAAAACAAAGCACACGTTTGTATTGTTATATATAGCAAATGTGTGTAGTATGGATGGATGTATGCATGTGTCTTTAATGTTGAATGTGATATGAATGCGTTTATTTCTCGTGTAGATCTTGTTTTTAGTGAGAAGGAACGGCATAAAAATGTTGTGCTATGTGTAGTCAATGATCCTTCACTCACGTTTTCTTCTACTCTACGTGTTGTGTAGCCAAATGTTTTCTTCAAGTTCCATCATCATCATCGTCATCATCTTTATCGCTTCTTTCCTGCATATGTTTATAATTGCAGGCTTTACATATTACACTCTTCCTTTCTCACCGGCTACTAGTCTGGCTGGTCTTACATTTCAACAGGAATGTGACTTCCCGTTGACGGTCCCTATAAATTATATGTATATTTTACACTGTTGTCATTACTCTGTACTGCTGGACTATGATTCATGATGGATGACAATGAAATGTCTATACCTGCTGCTGTTGCTGCCTTGTTTTGTAATTCTCCCTTTTGATTAAAAAAAATAATTCACTAATTACTTTTTTTTGCTCGTTGCTCATAAATATTATGCATACCATAAAGCAATAAGAGTTCATGTTGTGTACTCTCGGTCAGTCGCCATTACCCTTTCTGACGTTATCAAAATCAGATAAGCTACTTTTCAGGGGAAAAAAACTTGATTTGACTTGGGTGAGTTTTTCTGTTGCTAGAATCCAGCAGCTGTGTGTGTGTGCAGCAGAACAGAATAAAAAATATGGAAGGAAGGAGGGCCATGAGCTTATCATATTTCATTATCGTAATTTTATTGTCTTCCCGTTGCTTTTATAAATGATGATGTATGTAAAATTGAAACAGTGAGAGTTGTGGGCGGATTACAGCGGTATTTCTATAGGTTCTTATAGTACACCTTACTTCATATATTTGTTTTTCTTTATTTACACAAAACACGGAAAAAGTACCTGAATTCCTTCACCTTTCTTTACGCTCCGTCCGTTTCTATTATGTATATGCTGTTATTGTTTATATATAGGTATGCAATGAAATTCACGGTTACTCCTTCACACATCAAGATTGTATCTCTCCTTTACTTATGTTGTGGAATTAGTATTAACAATATTTTAGTCTGAAAGGGAAACTTTGTAGAAGCTATAATAGGTATATTATAGTGTGTGTGTGTATTATTATTATTCAGGATGTAGGGACACATTTTGCACCTTTTTGGTCTTGGGTATTATTAATACGCCTAATTTATTATGCATGGAACTCTATAAAGAGTCATGGTATCGTCGTGGCATGGTACAAAAAAATGATGGCTATACTTTATACTTTTGCTTGGCAAGATGACATTGAACTTTTATGAAAAATGAAAAGTGTGGTAGCTGCTACCATTGTACTAAACTTAAACAAGAACATGAACTTGTGTGAGATTGTGACTAAATGGAAAAGGTATAATGGGATGTTGATGATGATGACGATGATCGGAGCTAAAATGGATTTTTCTTCTTCTTGAATAATTTACTACTTCTCTCAGCGAGTCTCACAAATGGTTTTACCCTTTACAGTCAACAGGAAATCACTGCAGGGGCAAAAGTCTAAAAAGTCAACATCAACTACTCCACCACCACCTCCACCTTGCTTGTTTTGCATATAAATAAATAAATAACGATAATTTTACTACAAAACACCGTCCTCTTCTGTCAAATATTATTATATCAACCAGCTATACATTGTTGTATATCTATCCACTTACTCCGCCATAAACTCAAAATATTTATGACGGGCAATTTTCAACCTCCACACTCAAACCCTTTTGTTTTTTTCACATACGACGTTCCAAAATATTCACGTGTACACATTTATTGATGATATAGGATGACTGCAGTTGTTGTAGCCGTGTGTCTGGTTATAACAACGACGAAGAAAATGCAAAGGTTATTGTTCGAAAAGTGTCTAAGCAAATCAATCTGTATTAAGTAAGCTTTTTATTCTCCTTTGCACGTACACACATCCTATATTTCCTTTTCCTTATGCTCAGCTAATGTATATTCATGAAAATATTATGATGCTCAATGAAAGTGAAAGGAAAGAATAAATCCTATGCTGACAGTGGAGAGCAAAACAATAACAACAACAACAACAGAACACACCCGGGTTTTTTCTCGTGTTTTAGTAATAGTTTTTTTTCGGTATGCACGTCAACACTTTTGGTTACACAGTGTTTGTTTGAGTTGATGCGATAAGTCCAAGTGAAAACCCATGTTTTTTGCTTTTCCTGGAAAATGGAGTATTTGGGTCTTCAGTAGAATGGAAGTATGGCAAAAAAAAATCGGGGAATGTTTTGGTGCATGTTGTAGAGTACACTGACATGTACACACAAAACCCCATGCATGCATGTTTTTTCTCTCTGTTTACTATACAAGGCTTTGAACCGGATTTGATGTGCGTTGAAGGAAATTCAATCATCGCTAATTCATTTATCGGACAAGGAAAGAAAATCCACTTATTCCTTCCATTTTTTATAAAGAATGCTGTACCTCCAGAACGCTAATAATAATAATCATATGGCTACGTATTAATGAACCTGACTGTTATATATTATAGTATTTATTTATTTTTATACTTCTCCCTTTTCATTTTGTTATATTATTGCAAATTTTGTAAAAGTGCATAAAAATTAAATTGCGCTAACCCGAGTTTCCAGGGAAAATCCCAAATTGTTGCTGTGGGTTTGGGGATAAAAAAAAATAATCCCGATGCGTCCGTCCAAGAATGTATTGCTGCACCAAGCAAGATATAAAAAACGGTTGGTTGGCTGCGAGAAATGTGTAAATTGCCTGGGTTTTTTCACATTGCCTTCTGTCAGTTCATTAGAATTTTGTGCGCAAATCTCACCAAAAATAGGCTGCCTTATTTACGCACTAGTACACACTATAATATGGCATGGCATGGTGCACAGAGAAAAACAAGTCTATTTTTTCAGCAGCATCGGAAAATCACTATAGTGTTCCGTCAAATCCAATCTACCGCATGTAACATGTGTGTAACGGCAAGTAAACTATTTGGTACTAAATGATTTGATTCTTTCCGTGAGAAACAAAGAAACAGAATCAAATCAGTTTTGGGGATAAAAAAAATAATCCCGTTGCGTCCGTCCAAGAATGTATTGCTGCACCAAGCAAGATATAAAAAACGGTTGGTTGGCTGCGAGAAATGTGTAAATTGCTTAGGTTTTTTTCACATTGCCTTCAGTCAGTTCATTAGAATTTTGTGCGCAAATCTCACCAAAAATAGGCTGCCTTATTTACGCACTAGTACACAGTGTGTACTACACACTATAATATGGCATGGTGCACAGAGAAAAACAAGTCTATTTTTTCAGCAGCATCGGAAAGTCACTATAGTGTGTTCCGTCAAAATCCAATATGCCGCATGTAAACATGTGTAACGGCAAGTAAACTATTTGGTACTAAATGATTTGATTCTTTCCGTGAGAAACAAAGAAACAGAATCAAATCAGTTTTACTATGGCGCATGCTGATTTTACTTTGCTTTTTCGTAGGTATACTCACTTCCTTTTTGTATAATTAGTAGTAGAACAGAATGAACTATATATTGGCATATGATATTAAAAGTGTAATATTTTTGTTTGTTTTCCTAGAAGAGAAATCATCATCATCATCACTCAGATCATCAAGTAATCATATGAAGCAAATATTGGAACACATGACAAAAAAAATGCAAACACACAAACAATACTCAACACGACAAAGAGGAAGGAAGAAGAAACTGGAGCACATACACAAAAATACTTCACGATTACCGTCTCATTTTTATTCCTGTTTTTTTTTGTGTTTACTCTCCCTACTGACTACGCTTCCACTTCACTCAAGTCAGCTTAGAAGAGTTGGATTTTTGTGGGTTATTTAACCAAGCCAGCAGCTAATAATATGAGTGAACATGTGTGCCAGTTCCCTAATCAGCACACAACACACAAAAGTCAGCTCACATCACACATTCACACAGGATGAGAGAGAAAAGAGAATTATTATGATAATCTTTTTTTGCTGAGAAATACTGCACCAGTTATTTTTCTCCCTTCTGTTACTCTACTGCTTCTTCCTCCGCTATATGCGAAAAATGGACTAGACCATATACCACCACCGCAATCACCAGAGTTCGTAACACTACCACATGGCCTACAACTACTACTACATTTCATTTGGAATGGAAATGGATGACGTTGTGAATATTATTACTTTATTGAGAGAATGTATGTCTTGTTGGCTAGCAGATGGAGGCGAGCCGGGTCACCAGAAAAAAAAAGAAACAAGGAGAATCACTGTGTACGGCGATCTCTTTACAATGGTGATTTTGATATCACTACGACACATATACCTACCTATGTGGGTATACTTATATAATCAACAACACACTACTTTTGTCTTTTACTTTAGTCGTCTCCAAGCACGTTTTATAGAGAAACTGGTGCTTCTTGTTGGGATTGGGTTGCGTGATGTTATGTGACTTTTTTGTTGTTGACTAAGACCACTGTTGTGTCAATGGAAAATAAGATCACTGGATCCCTCACACATTCTTTTTTGGCGAGAGCGGAGACACCAGACCTGCAAAAAGTGGAATGACTGAACTTTTTCTGGCGACCATACACACACACAAGGCGGAGATGAACAAAGGCATCCTAGTGGCATAAACTACATAACAGGAGTGAATCGGAGAACATGGAAGATGAAGAGTGAGTTGAATGGTGTAGTAGTAGTAGTGGAGAGAATGAGAGATGAGAAAGGAACGAGGAACCCCTTCAATATTTTAACCACGACCGAGTCGACAACTACACACAAAGCATTTAGCAGCAGTGGTATCCCTGCTCCAAAAAAATATTCATTTTCTACGTTTTCTACGTGCACACACGTTACTTTTCTCTTTACGGTTTGCCTTGCTTATACTGTCCTTCAAAAAGGAGAAGGAAAAAACAGATTCACTCTCAATGTTTATAAGCCGCACATACAAATAAGATTTTGTGTTTTTGGATATATGTTTTAGTTTTACTGCAACAACAGCAGAGATAGCCTGTCATGCCAAGCACACATTAGGGAGCATGAATAAAATAAGGCCTGGAAAAATCCTGTGTTCAATTTTCATTCAAAGAAAAAAAAGAACTGTTCTTCTTGCTCTGCGATCCACTCGGCTTTGTTGTTGTAACGAAGCTAAAGGCTCCTTCTTTTCAGTTGAATCATTGCTGCCAGGGATCCGTGTACACAAATAAATGTAATATGAAAATTGGAGATGATGCTCACAGAGGAAATCATAAAGGAAAATTGAGGATAGCTATTGCTGCCAAGTGAGTGCTGGAGTACTAACGCCAACTTGTCATGCCAAGCACACATTAGGGAGCATGAATAAAATAAGGCCTGGAAAAATCCTGTGTTCAATTTTCATTCAAAGAAAAAAAGAACTGTTATTCTTGCTCTGCGATCCACTCGGCTTTGTTGTAACGAATAAGCTAAAGGCTCCTTCTTTTCAGTTTAACCATTGCTGCCAGGGATTCGTGTACACAAATAAATGTAATATGAAAATTGGAGATGATGCTCACAGAGGAAATCATAAAGGAAAATTGAGGATAGCTATTGCTGCCAAGTGAGTGCTGGAGTACTAACGCCAACCCAGATTCTCTCATCATCCATAATGCATTTCACTATTAATGCAAAGGGACTCTGATCTGTCTAGTCGCTCTCCTGTCTTGTGTGGTAATGGTGAGGGATGGTGATATGGTGAATGTTGGATTTTTGCTATTATGAAACTCATCATCATGCTGGCGTGCCGTGTTCATAAATAATCAACGCAAGTTCACAACAATCCATTTTGTACTTTGCTTTTGTACATGCTGGCTACGCATGGACACAGACTCGATGAGTTTACACGGGGAAAAAAATGTTTGTTACCTTTTTTCTGTCTACTACTCTCTCTCTGTTCTGTACTATGTATTATGCTATATAGCATATTAAATTATCCAATTTATGTCCAGTTTTCACGAACAAGTCCATCAAATGCTAAGCAAGTCCGTTTAAGAGGTGAGCTCAACTCTCAACACACGGATTAACTTAAACTGACACCAACACCACTACTGCCACCACTCACGCACTGTACATATTTTTGGAACAGACATTAATAGACGGTCCTACATACAAGCACACAGGAGGACGAATGTTATAATATATTGTGTGTGTAGGCTGATATGTTGCTACATCAACATCATCAGATCAAGATTGCATTTTCCGATATGTCATGTGTTAATGGATATGAACTATGTATATATGTAGTTGTGTGAGTGCGTAGCAGCTAATATATGTGTACTTTTTCAAATTACTGGAAACATATCCACATGTGTAACAATATGAATAACAGGCTATATGTGTTCTTGTATGGACACCCTACACAGGAAATTTTGCTTTCTATACAGCCGATACACATTTATAAGACAAAAAAATACAGGAGAATGAGACGGGATAAATTACTATTTATGTATGTTTCATAAACCGTGTACCAACTTCACCATTCAATACAGTCTGCGTACTACGTATTTCTTAGTTCTCCCTTTTCCACCGTCCATCCATCCCTTCCACCCTCTTTCATCGCCATCACAAAAAAACCTTTACTGATTGACTGCAGCCTAGCAGCAGCATAAATAAAGCTTCTCCTTTTATGTACGTATGTATATACCTACTTACATATGCACGCTGTGGGGTAGAGGAACTACATAAAATCATACAGTATGAGTAAATCAAGAATCACAAGATCTTTTCCCCTGCTTTTGGATTATTTTTATTTTTGGTTAATGGGTATGGATGGATGAGCTAAACAAAACAAATGAGTGCGTAAATGCATTTGCGGGAACGTGTATTTACAGTAGTAGCACAGAAGTGATTTTTTTCTGAGTGCAACTCAAAAAAAATCTGTTGTGTAAGTTGGTGGCTTAAATTACTGCCATACGCAAGCCAAATGTGGCTTGTTCACATATTTATTGATATGACCTGTGTCATTCACTGTCATTCAAGCAGAAGAAGAGTCGAGTTGAAATGCATGTGGCATCGACTACGGATAATGCATTGTTTTGTATCCATTTTTGGTGATGCGGAGGAACTCTATGAATATCCATAAACTATCCATGGACCATATAGATTCCACATGAAACTGTTGAAATTGAATGGAAACCACTCTCAACAACGCTTGAATCACATACTTTTTACTTGTTTTGCACTTTTGCGGTCTACTTACTCTGTACATGAACTGGTTACACAATGAAGAAGGGGGTTGAAATGGGTGGCTGCCTGGCTGGAGTTCAGTGCATTTCGGTGTAATGTTGCATGATGCATTCCACTTCAGTAGCAGACTTTTTAAAAATTCATCTATCAAAATATGTATCACAAACACAAAAACTCATGCAATGTAATTTTTATAGAGAACATCTCTTCACTTTTCAAAGCCGAACCATAACGTACTTCCTTTTCATTTAAGTTTTAATGGGAGAATCCGCAATTTACAAGATGATACAACGCACCGTACTCATTTAATATCCAACAAAACTGACTGCCTTTAAAAGGATGGACAATTTAAAATAAACATGCACACGACGAAATGACCCGTTCTCCCCTCCGCAAACATTTCATTTTTATCAATGGAAACAATCAACTAACATAGCACAAAAAGTTTCAATTGAGCAAGATGA
The DNA here is from genome assembly GCA_027744595.1 of Paronellides praefectus. NCBI lineage: Eukaryota > Metazoa > Arthropoda > Collembola > Entomobryomorpha > Paronellidae > Paronellides > Paronellides praefectus. Next base: position 6,109 of record JAITYZ010001813.1, on the reverse strand, counting down.
GTCCAGTTTAGTTTAGTGACTCGTGTCACATTCACATTTCACATCACATCTTCTCTCAGTAGTACCAGTAAAGCTTGAGTAGAGACAAGGAAGGAAACGAACGAGGATATGAGGAAGAGCGAAGCAAACAAGTCTAATGAATCTGAACAACTGTCACAGTTTCTACACGCAGACAGTCGGAAATGATTATTATATGTATACCTATTATGAAATGCGAGCAATCATCCTGAAAATATGACAATGATCATCCATGTAGATTACATACTGTGTAGTTGCGCAGCAACTGGTACTGCTAAAGTAACAGTAATAATTATGATAATTCTGCTTTTACGTTGATTATCCTAACATAAAATTAGTGCAGTGGAAGAGAAGTAGTGTAGGCGTCCATCCAAGCATAAAAATATACTACGCATGTAATATTTATCTTTATCTCGCATTGCTTAATTAATAAACCTTGTTAATCAAGCAGATATATGAAGAGGTCAACTCCCCATTTTATTTCATCCACCAACGCAATAATAATATATTACGCATATACAACTTTTCCGAGAAAATGCATTTGTGGAATATACAGATATGGTAAAAATTATATGGTTCCTCCACATAAAATATAGATTCTATTTTGTTCAGATCTGACAAAGAGATACAGAGATTTTGAGATTTGTGAAACAACTACAGTCCGTGAGATATACAATTGGGCTAGCGAATAATCAACCAGCACAGATGGGAAGAGTGGATGCGGCGGACTTGTCATAAAATGTACAGTTTTGCTTGTGCGTTATTTCCTCAGGGTATAGGAAGGAACCCAGATCAGGATGATTATGTTTGTTGCTGATCGTCGTCATACTTTTATATCCGCCCACACCACATTACACACTTTTATTCCTCTGGCAAGAAACTAGGGCATAATATCACGAGCAATATATAGCAATGATCAAGTTTGATGGCATCAACGACTTCTTATTTGCACTGTGCTACTAAACAAAATTATTGAAGGGGCACTTTATTTTCCTTTATATTTTTTTATTTCACTTTCTGTACTTCATTATATGGAATCAAAGTTTTTATGTTCTGCTGCTCTGTAGCTTTTTACCACTTTTTCTTGATCTCTTTGATTACTTTGGCTCATTTCATTAATGGCATCATGACAAATCCTCACATATGTAAATTTTGTTAAAAGCATGTATCCCAATGATCGTGTTGTCCTGAAGGTATATTTTTTTCTTTTTTATTGCCATAAATGTACGTAATGTAATAAATTAAGTTTTTTTTTTTCATGTCACTTTTCTCATTTGATTTGGTTTTCTTGTACGCGTTATTTTTTTGTTTGTCAAAGTAAAGTCGTGCGTGATCATGATAGCAGACTTGATTTGACCCAACTCCTTGCGTTTTACTTTTTTAACAATCATCACATCATGTAGTCAATTCAATTTTTTTTATTCCAATTTCCTTCGTTTTACTCAATCATCATCATCATCAGCCAGTTTCATTCTAGTAATGCAATCTTCAGGCGGTTTTAATGCACAGGTCGCGCATGAATATTCATTTTTTATTATTATATCAGCAGCAATCCATATACATTCAATTGCTTCGCCGACTGGATACCATATTATGCATGTGGATGTGTCGTTGTCACTGCGTGTAGAGTTGATTGCTTTTTTCTTTTATTATTTCATAATCAGTATCATGATCAGCACCATCATCATCCAAGTATATAATGACACATTTCCATTACATTTTTCCTTTGATTCTGCAACATATTTTGAATGGAATCTTGTGTTTTTTTCTGTATCCTCAATTGCTTTGTGTCTTTACACTGAGTATTGTAGTAAAATAGATCTTTGTCTTTAATACAACGATAGCATTGAATAGTCAATGTAATGTAGTACGCACATACTATTATTATTATTATGTGTTTGTGTCGCTCACCCCTTTCCTTACCATAAAAGTCGCGTCGCGACAGTGCAATTTACTGCTATCAGATGAGGACTATGATGATGACGGTGATGATATTGTTATTGTGTACATTTCAAAAACGTTTAGTGAATGAATAGGTATACACCTTATTCTCTGTCTCATCATCTGTCTCTAAAAACTGTACACATTTCATTCAACTCTTTCTGGAGCAGACCAGCAGCAGCAACAATAAAAAGGAGATTGTCAAATTTGTTGTGTTACTGTACATGAGAGAGCGAAAGATGGCCGTTTTGCGCTGTGGTATGCTGTAATGACGACAATGATGTTGTGCACACTAAAAAATATGTGATGATAATTTCAGGTTTAAATACACTCTATTATTTCATCCGTTTTTTTTCTTTTCAAAGAATGTTATCGAATTTTTCCATCTTCTTCTTTGCTATATAAAGTAGGCAGGTATAAAGACACCACGCCAACAACAGTGCGGGTTTGTCATTGTTGTTGTTGTGTTGTAGAGAGCACCGTTAGGTATAAGATGATTACTTTCTTTGTAGAGTTGTATTGTGTGTGGAGAAGTGGAGGAAAAAGAATAAAAGAAAATGTCTTTATTGCCCTCTTTTTTCATTGTTTCATTTTTTGGGAGTTAACAGTCATCGAAATGGTGAAGTTTACCGATAATGATATCACTGTCACATTTGCTGTCGATGAAACAGAAGAGCTTTTGTTATGCTGTGATGACCAAAAAGACGCCGACAATAAAAGCCAAGCCTTGTTCGCTTCAAATTTCGGATTTTATTACGTCTCACACGTGTGCGTGTGGAGTGGACAATGGGGAAAATGGCATAATTTTTAGCNATCTTGAGATATTGGATTTGAAACGAAATTCATATATTTTATGGGGCGGTAAAGCGGTGATTGACTTGAGAATTCTTTTGTAATGAATAAAAAAAAGCTAAAGGCAAAAAATCAAATTCATGATGCCCTTGTCACTTGCAGTGACAGCAAAAAAAAATTAAATGAAACAAGATATTTTACTGAAGACTGAAATTGATATACCTAAAAGTTAAAGATAAAAAAATGATCAAAGATGAGCATCCTGAAAATGAAATGACAAATTTCTAAATATGGCATCAATTTAAAAAAAGAAAAGATAATTCGTATGAGGATAATAAAGTTATTATTAGGTACTATATTGGGTAGGTATACCAAAAATCATAATCATCATAATAATAATACATCCCACTACTACAAAACAGAATACATAAGCGGGGAAATCCCACTGGTGTCAGTGCCATCGTGGGACAAGGCTTTTACGTCACCATCTCCTCATTGAGGAGTCCTCAATCACAGATCATTGAAGAAATTCTCCAAAAATAAAAAAAATCTGAAAGAAAGCCAAACTCGTTTTCATGTGTGTATGATTTTTGTACTTGTTTGAATTTTGAATGATATCAATTTGTTAATCATTTAGGTATCTAATCCTAAATCCATAATGCATGAAGTTACACGGAATATACCACACACACATCGACAACCACTCATCCATAAATGCTATTATTATTGTATACTTAAATATGTACTCCACCTTCACAAACACACACTGCCTGCACTACATCCATCTGTTACACTCTTATGCAATCACTTTCCATGAATGCTGGTATCGCAGTGAGCAGACTTTGCAAAAAAGATCGTAATCATAAAAAGATGAGTCATATTTTTTACATTTAACGAGTACATGGATACACCAACTACCAACCATTTTAGCCATATACCACCACCACCCCACGTTTCTTGGAACAGCTCGAGATAAAGTTGAGCGGGTAAGACGAGAAAGATTAGCATTGGGAATATTGGGATTAGGATGCATGGTATGGCGAGGGAAGAGGGAGATGAGAGATTATCTAAACAAAATTTGATTCCCACGAACATTTGACGGATGATGCATACTACAAGCGCATAAACATTTTGCAAGGCTAAAAGCAACGAGACAATAATAATATGAACATGATGATCATCATAGAGCACTAAAAGCGAACGACATAAAGCGACATAAACAAATGAATGAGGAGGTGGAATGATGGTTGGTGGTGGTGATGGGGAGGTGGGGTATAGTAGTATTATTATATGGCCAAAACAAGTCATTTTTGCACGATTTTCATCTGAAATCACGTTGAAGGTCTCATCCAAGTTGTAGTGGAATTCGTGTACGGAATAAATGCACATAACACCATATACCATACTATACACAGCACATAAAGATACACAAAAGGAAATATTAAATCATAAAAGGTACTTTTTTCTTATGCATTATGCATGTAAAAAACTTCATCTCTTGCGAGGTATTGGCCGTTTCTCTGTTACATTTTTGTCCTTCCTCCTCCGCTCTTCCATTTCTCATGCCAGACCACCAGGAGTATGATGATCCACAAACTTGTACTCACACACAATCAACAGAGGATTTTGTCAGAGAAAAAATGGCAAATTTTATGTAACATCAATAATATGATCGAGTCACGTGAAATAAGTATAACTGCCAATAACGAGCCAATTTATATGTAATGCAAATTAGTAAATTGGGTATATATGAGGCAAATTTGTTCTGCTTACACAAGTACATTTGCATTGAAAAAACTCATTAAATAACTCTGGATAGTTATAACTGTTTTGCAATTCAAAAGCCTCCTGTTGTAGACTTGCAAAATGGATTGCTTCATGAGAGAATTCAAAATGGTTACGTGTAGACATGCACAAAATTACTTAATTAATTCCAAATGGCAATACTTACCTTTAATCAAGTTGACTACTTCGGTGTGGTTCATGTCCTCTACCGGTCTGCCATTCACCTAATAACCCAGACAAAAAAATAAGCCATAATAATTACTTGTATATAGTTTTGCGTAAATGTCCCATTAAAATGTACTTGTAGCAAAATGCAATGCATGTGAAAACACAAGGTAAGTGCACAGGTAAATCATAAAAAGCATAAGTGAATATAAACAATCAGCCCACCTTTAAGATGATGTCTCCTTCCCGTATCCCAGCACGATCCGCAGCCCCATCTGCAAGAATAAATGAGAGCAACAACGTGAAAATAAATCAGACCTACCCATTATACATAGGCATATATTGTATATTACATATTTATACAAATCTTCGTCTCGAATAATAAGGCATTTAAATCTAATCGCCCAGCTCCTCTTTATTTATTTTCTACCTCACACGAAAAAGATGGTGATCTCTTTTCTCTTTGTTTTATATGCTAATTTGTAACAAAAGCATTCATTAATATCACATCACTAGTATCGCCATATAGGTTCAACCAAGTATTTTTTTCACATTATTATCACAACTGTCACAACATTACATTATATCACTCATTTAGAATATAAATATATTATATACAGTGCGAGCTTATAATAACCCTTATCTGTCTAAATTACTTGCGTACATGCACCTGTTCCCATATACTTGCGTTTTGCGTCATTGCCGTCATCACCATCATCATCATCACCAAGTTATTATTATGAAAGCATGTACCATCTCAATATGGATATATTCACCTCTTCTCCCGGTATGCTTGTCTACTCTGTTGTAAATCTTAAACTACTTTTAACTACGCTGTAATAAAATAAGAAAGACATTGTCAAACCGGGACACACATATTATGAATAAGGCATGGACGCAGACACGGTGTGATAATTTAGAATTACGGATGTTCATTTCTTGGAATATGCTAGAATGCTTTTTGGAACCAAGAGCACACGGAGGAAAACTAAAAGGCTATAAATGTACAAGGCGAGATACTTACCTAGAAACACCTGAGTTGGCTTGTGCATGAAACTAAATCGTGCCTCATTAGCAATTAAAATTTTTCTTTGCTAATTTGTCAGTAATTGTGTGCCATACAAAGTGTGATCATGTCATGTCTGCAAATTTACAAGGTGCATTTGCATTGCATTTTATTTTGGAAGGATAAGGCAAGACAAGAAAAAGCAGGCAAATAGTAAAAAAAATATATTGTCCTAATCTCACTCCAGCAGTTCAGCTATATTTGGCTTGTGTTTTTGCACATATATGTATATCAGTAACAATAACCTTGAAACGTGTTAACTACATCCCAACTTAAGCAATAGTATTCACGCAATATGTAATGTTTGAAGTTGATAAACACTAATCAAATCCACATTTTTTT